>KQ085920.1:0-197042 GCA_001020605.1 Schizopora paradoxa
ATCCGAAACGGACAAGGTGGACCTCGATTTTGACCTATGCCAGATCCCAAACGGACAAGGAAGGGGCGCGTAGCGCCCCGAAAAATAATATTTAAATCATTTATTTAATGATTTTGGCGGAAAATACCTCAAAATACCTCAAAATATTCGATTTTGGCCCTTTTTGGCCGGAGGCCTGACCCAAAACGGACAAAACTCGCGCCGCAGGCGGAAAATTTTCCGGACAAATCGAGTTGGGCTAGGATTCGGCCTCTGGGCCATATGCCGGGGGTCCTTGAAAGCCCGGTCCCAATTCTCGCCGGTAGAAGCCACGACCCACGACCCGAATGTCAGGGACGCTTTGTTTCGAATTCCACGCGGACATAACGGCATTTTCGCGATAAAGTACTGAGCAAAAGACGATGTGGCTATTCGATGCACCCATAACGTTCCTGCTATGTCCCATGGCGTCGACGGTGTCCTCCAGGCTGCCGTGGGCCATGCAGGCGACGTGCTGGTCAAACGAACGCTCGTAGCGGATGCGGTATCCAACATGTACGTCGCAGTCTTTCCCCTTTGCAGAAGATAGATTACAGTGTTCGGTTCCCCTCCGAAAGCCTATTGTGACAGCTGTTGACATTCATTTTGTCACCGCAGGATCTTCGTCAAATATTATGCATTGGCGTCTGCGAGTACGTCCATGTCTTTGCCTTTTTCTGTTCATCCTGACGATCATGATCGACCGTGACGTATGATCAGCGTTGCTGTACTTCGACTTTTTCGTCACTTTTCCAGACGAGATCCGGAGGTTCTGGAGAAGCAGGTTTACTGTTGCAACTCTCTTCTTCGTTTTGAATCGCTATGTTCCTCTTGTTGGATACGTTTTAATTCTGCTGTCTCTCTTCAATCCTCCTTGGACAATCGATGTGAGTGCTGGAGATCGGAAACCTCTTGGAAATGTCTCTAACGCCAATGCTTCAACAGGGGTTCGTCATTCATCGTGCTCGAACTTCGTATCCCTTATCGTTCACCGACGTTGATGCCATAGATGTAAGAAATTCGCACCCTTTCCTGGAAGCATGAACACTTTCAGCCAGGCAATCATTTCACGTATGTTCCTTTTCATTCTAGTTTCAACAAGACTCGAAGTGTCATTACAACAGTCGTTCTGGTCTTACGGACGTACGCCTTGTATGGGCAGAAATACTGGGTGCTTCTGATCACGTCGCTGGCGGGGACGGTCAACATTGGTATCAGCGCTGTGGGTGTGTTGAATTTGTATTTGCTGACGTGGCTCAAGCATTATCGTAGTGGGCGACCTCTGCAATGGTTGGAAATCTTTTCAACTTCCCGCCCATCGTGGCTTGCGTACCTATTCTGCAGGTTGATTTGTAAGTGATTTGTATGAAGCTTGCGTGTCCTGTGGGATCTAATATTTATGTGGTATTACAGCAAAGATCGTGAGTGGCGGGGAAATCCTCTGGCGAAGACATCATTGACAGAGCTTGCTCGATCCAGGCCTCAGATATGGGTGGATTGCAACCTTTTCGTTCGACTTCCTCATTTTTTGCCTCACCATCGGGAAAACGTGCGTTCTTTCCCGTGGTCGCGGGGGGTCATCACGGTCTCTGGTAGCTCTGGTGATGCGAGACGGTAAGCACACTCTGATATAGTATATTCTAAAACGAAAATGGATTTCTATCACCACTAGGGAGCCTTTTCTTTCTGTGAGTGGCCCATATTGTGCTCGTAAAATGGCTAAAATTTGATCACAGAGTTATGTCCACCGTCAACGCCATCAACTTTGCCTTCTTCGCAGTGAGAATATTCCTCTGCATTTGATTACTTCGCTAAATGGGCAGCGATGCTTTGTCTCGTTTAGACTGTGACCAATCCATTCTTTGCTTCCACGACGGGGACAAACTCTTTGATAGCTCACGTGTGAGGGCTTTTTTGGTATCTTGTCCGGTTCTCTTTGTGCTAAATCTCAAGCAGCGTCAGCGTCAGCCTTATGAGCCGCCTCATGCTCAATCTGAAGGAGGAATCACATTTACACTCGCGCAGCGCACGATCTCTTGGAACGGAAACCGCAGCGGCATTGACGGATACGCACCTTGTTTTCACCACTCGCATCCTTGGCAACTTGACGTCGGAGCTTATCACAAGGGCAGACGAAGAGCGCGAGCTTGACGAGTATTATGGCACTCGCAGGCGCTGGAACAACGCTCCAAGCACAGTCACCTCGGCGTACACTGGGCGATCCCTCCTGGATGGTACAGAAAGTACGACGAGTCGTACATGCACGACTGATTACTCCGGCCGGTCGTGCGCAGGGGCGGCGTCGTTGTCGACGAGCCATACCGGATCGCGTAGGAGTAATATCGGCAATGTGAACGCCATCGCGTCAGGATCTGGTCTTGGACTCTCGACGTCTTTTGTTTCCAACGCCGCCCGTCCACCAGGAGGATGGGACGACGAATCGCCATCAACAGCCGTGGACGACACGCACCCACTCCGCAATTTTGCATACAACAGTCCACTCAGCCCTTTGTCGCCTGGTGATACGTACGTCGAAGAGGACGTAAAATCGACATCAGACGAGGGTGGGGAGGACGGATGGAAGGGCGCCGCCGAAGCTGCGGAGGCTTCGGGCTTGTCCATCGAGATGACGCGGTTAGACCGCAGGCGCAACAGCGTCAACAACGATCAACACCTTCGCGAGCAGCGCGATCGCGAGGACCTATACCACGACCACTACAGAATCCAAACCCATGGTCAAACACAAGAACCGGATTAGAATGAATCAAAACTTGCTATCGTTTCAGGCGGAAATCTACTTTACATCTTGCTTAGTTTGCTCTCGAATGTTTACGCTGTGTATGTTCTTCAAGTTATCCTTTTGAAATGCCCGTCCCCTGCCAATTTTCACTCTTCAATCTTCCTCATTCATAAATTATATTCTAATCAACTTTTCATTGCCGTCGTATTCCATCGAATAAGTATGCTATACCTACGGATGTTGAGATCCATTATGCTACAGAGATTTTTGTTCATGTTGAAAACAAGAAAACAAATGCGTAAAAGAGTGAAAAGATACCACTCCAATCCAACCAACGTCCACATCGTCAAACGTTGGCTTAAAATGTTACAATGTCATTTAATCATCCTCAGGGATACCCGCGGGCCTCTTGAGGCCTTGGGGACCAACGTCCAAACCAGGGAGAGGGAAGCTGCGCGCGAAAGCGTGGACCTCCTGCTTGAGTTGCTTGACAGCCTTGGCGCTTTCGGTTTCGCCGGTTGCGACGCGCACGAAGTCTTTCAAGAGCTTAGAGCCCGCCTCCTTTTGGATCTGGAGCGAAAGCTGAACAGTGCGGTGGAGGAATTGAGCGACCTTCTTGTGATCCTCCTCGAGCATGTTGCGCGACGTGAGAGCTGATGTTCCAAGGCGGATACCGCCGGGGGTCTGAGCAGATTCTAGTGAAAATAGCGGTCGGTGAACAGGCTACGATTATGAATGAGTGGGTGTACTTACTGTCGCCGGAGACAGCGTTCTCTGAATAATGTATCGTTAAGGACATCAAATCAAAGGATATTACGAACTTTGACGACTTACTGTTGATAGTGATACCAACGAGGTCGCCGATCTTTTCAACCTTGCTTCCAGTGAGGCCGGTTGGTCGTAAATCCCAAAGGACAAGGTGATTGTCAGTGCCTTCAGTCTGGAGCTTATAGCCACAAGATACGAGTTCGCTGGCGAGCGCCTTGGCGTTGGAGACAACCTGCAAAGCATACTTCTTCCATGTAGGGCTTGCCGCCTGTTTCAACGCAACAGCAATACCCGCAATAGTCTAAAATAAAAGGACTGAGTACAACAATCAATGGCGTCATTTGAACATAGGATTCATACGTTGTTATGAGGTCCACCCTGGCACGCTGGGAAGACAGCTTCATTTACACGCTTCTCAAGATCTTCGGCGTTTTGGAGGTCCTTGCGGAAGAAGATCAAGCCCGCGCGAGGTCCACGAAGCGTCTTGTGCCTGTCAAAGCGAATTCGTCGTATCAGAGCGTCCGTAAAATGCAAAAGGGAAATGCGCATACGTGGTCGTCGTAACAACGTCACAGTACTCGAAGGGATTATTCAGGACCTGAGCCGCGACAAGACCGCTCGTATGGGCGATATCGGCCATGAGGAATGCACCGTGCTCGTTGGCTGTCTTGCGCAGGTCCGCATAGTCCCAATCGCGAGGGTACGCGGATGCACCGCAGATAATGAGACGAGGTTTGAAGATACGTGCCTGAGAGGCAAGGCCCTCATAGTCAATCAGTTGAGTCTTAGGGTCGAGTGCGTAAGGGAAGGATTGAAAGTAGATAGATGATGCTGTAATCTTCTTTTTCGCCGTCTGGAAGGAGGTTTATGACCTTTGAGCAATTGCCATGCGCTTGCGTTGGTGTAAATACGCACGTAGTAGCCATGTGTCAAATGTCCTCCGTCCGGAAGGCCGAGACCCATAAGCCGGTCTTGAGGTTGGATGAGTGCAGTTAAAGCCGCGAAGCTAAGCAGGCAAGTCAGTCTCAGAACGAAAATCCCAAGATAAATTGCAAGTACTTCGCAGTCTGCAAAACATATCAGACTTATGTATATGCGCATTAGATACGAACAGTACGTACGCTGCCGGAATAGGGCTGCACGTTGACACCCCACTTCGCGGGGTCAAGATGGAATGCCTCGAGGGCGCGCTTGCGGCATAAAATCTCGAGTTCATCGATCCACTCGTTCCCGCCGTAATACCGCGCAGCGGGCAAGCCCTCCGAATACTTGTTCGTTAGGAATGAACCATTTGCCTCCATGGTCGCGCGACTGGTCAAGTTCTGTACTTTCCTTGAGTTCAAGACTACATAAGAGCCAAAAGCAATCGAACCTCAGACGCAATGAGCTCCAGGCCTGACCATTGTCTCCATGCCTCCTTCTCAATGATATTGTGGACCTCCTCATCTGCCTGAGCCAGAGGCAGGTAAAGGTCCTTGTTCTGCACGAGAGATCATCGTTCAAAAGTTGATTAAAATGCATTTACGGAGACACGAACGTAGTCTGGAGTGGATGCCATTGATCTTCTGAGGATTGGGAGGGATGCACGTAGTGGTCGGGTGAAAAGTCGCAACATGGTGCAACAAATTTTTCTGAGACCAGACCCAGCTAGCACTGATTGGCTTTCGATATGGCGTTTGCCGACATTTCGAAGTCCGATCATGTTGATCACTCGGCCCGAATTCCGTCTCAAAACCGAAAACGATGAAAAACGACTCGTATTTGAGCAAGCCTGAAGGTATACGATTGGTATACGAGGGTACATCCGTAGGTGTTGTACAGTTGAAGATGAAAATTAAGTACACGTAAAGTAAGAGTCCCACTGTACAATAAATATTATTATAAATTCAAATGTTCTTCAGCCAGGCTTTTCTTCATCCTCATCTTCTTCCCGCAATTCTTCATAAATGTCGTTGACATTCCACGAACGTCGCTCCACCGTTGTACTTTGAGGGCGTTTCCCTTTCCCACTCATACTTTCCAGCATAGCGCCCTCGTAATCATAGAGCTTGCTCTCTGTTTCGTAACTACCAACACAAGTCTCGTCTGAGACGGGGCTCAATATTAATGTCGAGGATCTCCGAGGGAAGATCTGCAACGGATATTCTTCGACGACAGTGGTAGGTGATTCCACAATGCTTTCCCGGGCACGCGAATGCGATTCCGTACTGTATGAGCTGGGCCCAATTCTGGAGCTACTGGCGACGCCGTCTCCCCACATCACGCTTGGCTGACTAACTTTCGCGTCAACAATGGTAGGCCAAGGCTGGGTGCGAGCGTCTGGTGTAGGCGACATTGAGAGTGTCCTTGTAGTAAAAGGTAGGTCCAATGATGTTGATTTCCTATGTTGTCTTGTGGTGTTTGACGAAATATATTCGTCCAATTCGTCATGGTCATCATCCCCAGTGAACACGAGTTCAGATGTCAGATTCCCAACGATGCGAGTGGAGAATACGTCCGAATTAGACAGATTTGCGGCGGCCGTTGCAGGTCGTTCTTCGTGGTAATGGTCGGATTCTCGTCGTAAATTTATCATAAGTCGGCTCATTAGGCAGACACTGACGCTGTAAATTAGTCAGCTATGATAGAACGGCAGTGACGAGTTAAAGGCGTACACGTGAGCTATTAGTGAGTTCGTTCCAGTCGTCGAAGAGAAAAAGGCGTTCGTAAGGTTCTGAGAAACAAACGATCAAACGTTAGACTTGATTTTTGTATCGCCGCGTGTCTACGTTACCGTGAATAATACGAAATTTAGGGCATTCACTGCAGCCATAACTCTGAAGAGTAGATCAGGTAGGAACGGTAAGTCCATGAACCAATCTATTTGATTGAAACTTACAAGAAGAAAAGACTTCCTATGGATTTCTCTTTAAACAAGGTTCGTTCGAGTATCTTTACGAGAAACCACATACCGTCGCGCATAATCAGCTGGGCGAGTGACGATTGTGTTCCTGGGTTAGCCTGCCTTTTTATGACACTGTACGCGCGTTTCACAGTGAGACCAAAAATGAGGATGTCGAATAAGAAGGTTGACACCCAAGCGAATCGGAGACCTTCATTCGAAGGAATAGTCTGTCAGTCATTGTTGGCTAAAGGTGATCGTATGCCGACAAGGATCTTCACATACGGTCGAGCCTAATGTATAAATTAATGATCTTGTGGACAAAAGGAACTGAAAGCATACTTCGGGACTTGTAAGATCGGGACACAAGACTGGATTGGCTTGAAGGTAAAAAGTTCCCCAGTCATCGCAGAAGCCGCCCACTTGCGAGGCGAAGCATTTGAACATTATGTTGACGCCATGGGTAAAACTTGGCACTACTCACAGCCCCAATTCCGATATTCAGCATTCCAATGCTCGTCGTCAGCACCAGCACCCAGATTCGGCGTTCATAAAGGGCGTAAGTTCGTAACACAAGAATTACTGCAATAATATGTATGAGAAAATAAGAGTGGGTAATGGTAATATAATTACGAACTCATTATGATGCCCTGACTAAACGTATTAAGGGCACCGGGGAACGGAGCGAACATATCACATCTAGAGTGCATTGAGATTCAGAACACTCGAAGCGCATCGATTTTAGATGGACTAACCCCTGCAGAATATCCATCCAGGTCGTCAGCATCATCACTGATCATCAGTCAGTTTTATTGCGCACCGAAAGAGTCCATGGAGGATTGAACAACGACACCAATATTACCACATAACCCGCCATCGGAACGTAACGATTCAACAAGAACAGCACGGTCGCTCCGGTAAACTTCGCCCCCCATATCCTACGAATCTCTTCTGGCAGTGTGATGAGGTAGTCGAAGTACAGAAGGACTAAAGAAAGACGTCATGTCAGTCTTCCGAATCTCAAGATCATCCGAAGCACGCACCCGCTGCCGCAATTGCGTAATATTTGACAAATATTCTAATGACAGAAAACGTCAGAAGGTTATCATGCGGCGAAGTCGAAACAAAAGGGAGAAGCGAATTGGGGGGAAAGGGAAAGGCAAGGGGACTGACATGTTGGCGACCGCGGAGCTCACGAAGGCGCGTTTGACGAGGACGTGACCAGCACCTCCTATGGCCGTCTCGAATACGCCCTCGAGCGCGACGCCATGTTCCATGGCATTGGTAGACGAAGTCCAATCCGGGGGGACGAAAAACGTTCGACGGACGCGCTATTTATCATCGAGGAGAAAGTGTTCGGTACCAGTGCTTCGCGTAGAAGCTTCTGCCAATTCTCGACATCGCCTGTGTTCCGTCGTTCCGAACGTCAATTCGGCAGAGCTAGAAGGTCGTCGGACAGTGCAAATCGTTGTTCTTGACGTCGGGCAGGCTTCCGCCTACGCGTCGATGTTGGTTGACGCGATGATGGCGTGGTACAACCAATAGCGTGACCGCGCTTAGAAGAGTGCTCTCAGCTCTGAAGATCTGGAGCTTTGTTGAGACGATCATCTCCGTAGAGCTTTTCGAAGATCTGGGACAAAAATTCTCCAGAAATTTTATTATAATTTCAAGAAGATACATGGAGGGATTGCAGGAGATTTGAGTACTCTACGAGAATATTGCGTGCAATGCGTTGGGTATACATCCAATCCAGGCGATGACAGTGTAGGTAAAGTTAGAAAGCAATAAATCACAAGTAATATCCTTAGCACAACCTTAGGCACATGCTCAACGCGCCCAATTTGACCCAACATTTAATTAATTCTTTCTTCTGGGGGCGGCGGTGCATCTCCGCTGTCCAGACGGACCATTTCAATCGCCACTTCGCCATTTTCTGCCTCCTTCCACCTGTCTTCCTCCATGACCGCCGTTTCGTTAGACAAAGGGCTCACGGGGCTTTTGCATTTGCTCGACGAGCTCCAGAACGGGTGTGATTCGTCGACCGCTGTCGACGGAGAATCTGTCTCTGATATTGGCGAAAATGGCGGCAAGCCTCCTCTTTGGCCAGAAATTTGGCCAAAACTTGAAGCGACGGCGTTCGTCCCCGCCAATGAGTATTGTCCACTACCGCTGGCAGTCCCAACGGTCGAAATAGCACTTCCAGATGATGGGTAATAACCTGTCGAACGGGATAAATTTGACGTCGCCGATAAGAGGGATCGGCCAGAGTATGCGGAGAACGACGAAGTGAATCTGTTCGTACTCCTACGGGAGTCACCACTGGTATAGTTATAAGCGTCTTGTGCGACGTCATTTGATGTCATCAACTCTGCCGTGAGATTGCCCATGATTCTTGTCGTAAACATTAGACGAGTGTCCGTGAGGGTAGTAGACGTAACAGCAGATGATCCGTCGTTGTAACGGTTCGACTCTCTTCTGAGGTTGAGGAGAAGCCGATTAATAAGACAAACACTGACACTAGATGGTTGTTTGGCGTCATAACATGTACGAGGGGGGATGGAGAATCGACTTACACATGTGCAATCATGGAGTTTGTGCCGGTCGTTGATGAGAATAATGCATTCGTGACTTTCTGAGACGGGATTTTAGCTGGATATAAATAACGTTGATAAATATAGACATACGAGAAAGAACACAAAATTCAGCGCATTGACGATAGACATGACACTGTAAATGTGAGCCGCAAATTCATGATGTATAATGTATGTACTTACAGAAAGTAGAGACTGCCTGAAATGTGGACGTTAGCTCGATGCTTCCAATTAGATCTCTAAGGACGTACCATCCCTAACGATAAGACGAGCCAAAGAGACTGTTTCACGCTTATTGGACTCCGTCCTCATCAATTTGAGTGCCCGACCAAACGTGAGGGAAAAGATGAGGAAGTCAAACGCGAAAGTCGCAATCCAACCATATCTCAAACCTAAAGAAATAAACGTAACATTCTGAGTCCAACAAAGGATATCTTTACTGTAATAGGGAGCACTGACGATCCAATCTGAAATTGCAGAAAATGTCAGTATTGCAAGCATTAATATTATTCATGTGATACGTACTGGGGTACTTGAAGAATTGGAACACAGGACACGAGCGGTTGAAAGCTGAACAGTGACCCGGTCATAGCAGATGAAGCCCACTTTGAGATTGGATTATGAGCGACAACATCTTTTGGACAAACAGAATAGTCGCACTGCACTTATGACAACGTTTACGATTCCGGCCGAAGACGTCGCAAGAAGAACGTATCGGTTCTGACCATAGAGAGCGTAGGTTCTCAATACGAGTATAACTGTAATGGTATGCTGGTATCATCGGAGATGTCAGACGATGTAAATATATCGAGGACATACTGCTAATCAGTCCTTGGTTGAATGTACTCAAAGCACCGGGAAATGGCGCGAACATGTTACACCTTTGAAGAATAGACGTTAGCCTCCCACATATGTACTGAAAGGTGCAACGCCCACCCCTACGAGAAATGTTAACACATGTAGTAGAAAGACGACACATCACGTACTTCAATAGTCCATGGTGGATTGAATACTGACACCAATATCACGATGTACCCAATCAAAGGAACATAGCGGTTCAGAAAAAACAGAATCGTGGCCCCCGTTAGCTTTGCACCCCACATCCGTCGTACTTCGTCTGGCAACGTAAGGACATAGTCGAAGTAAAGCACCACTAATCCGCGTCGATCGTCTCGTCAGCAAATCAGCGTCGTCAAAGCAAGAAATGAACATGCCTGCAGATGCCAAGGCGTAATATTTTACAAAGAATCTGTAACGTTGACAGAAAGTGTCAAGATCGCGTGCGTCAACGGGGAGCCGAATACGGGTAGTTGAACGAAACGAAAAGGGGAAAGGCGCACATGTTCGACACCGTGTCACTCAGAAACGCCCTCTTCACGACGAAGACATCCCCCGAATGGCTCTTGGCGGTTGAGATGGCCCCGACGCCATGGAACATAGCAGGACCGCTACGTGGTCATCGAAAAACGAGCACAACCACGAAACACGACGAAAAACGCCCGCCTCGCGTGGACTTCCTCGCTTATGACGGCTGCCGCACTTTGTTACAGAAATGGCCACGGAATCAGACTGAGGGGCCTTATCTGAATGCAGATGCAAGCGCTAGAGGCTGTCATTGAACTCGGGATGGGCTCTCTAGGATTCAGATGTTAGAAGAAAAGGGAAGAACACAAGCCAGACGGGAGAGTCATCCACAAAAAAGTCTTCATTCGAATACAAATTGAAAGGCATCGTATCGTATGACGGACGCCAACGGACGTACAGACATATTGCAACCCGCAATTCGAAGGAGAGCAGGGTCGATCCGCAGTTGAGATATCCACGACAAAAGTACGTCCTCGACTCAGCTACGATTTCGTCGTAGAGTGTTCACGAAGCATCCAGGAAGTCTTCTAAGTCGATCGTGAGGTGAGCTGTTGTCTTTTTGCAAAGTTACAGGAGTACAAACGTTGAACGGAAAAGAACAAAAGGTCGGACGGTGCCGCGGCATTTCCATTTCGAGGCGCCAATCCCTCCCGATCATCGTTCGCAAATGGTCTCCAACGACGAGCACGCCCGTTCAGGTTGCCATCGTAATACGGCTTCACGGGGAAAGCAAACACCAGGAGTGCCTTTATCTCTGAAGATTCATATCTGTTCGTCTGATGGCCTCAACCCACGGAAAGTCGCCTGTGGGATCGCCCTGTTGACGGGACCAGTCGACATGACCACGTCCACCTTTGGACCGCATCATTGACGAGGGCCGTTGAGCTTTATTTGTGGTTCAAGCCCTCTTGTCCTCCCCCCTCGACGTCGGCAGGTCCTTCTTGCACCTGCGAAGGCCTGAGCAGGGCTCGGGCTCCTTGTCATAAACCCCCCTCGCGTTGTAATTGTACCAGGCACTGGCTTGCTGGTCGAGTCTCTCGTTTTCCCCTCCCGTTCTTTTGGAAATCGAAAACCGGTCTGGTGCTTCGAGGACAATGTTTGCTTTTCGTCGGGATGGAGGCGACGCGCCGGATGTAACGATATATGGATCTGGACAAGGGGGAGCTGTTATCGTGAGTGGCGAACGCGTTTACGACGAGGACAAGAGTCTGAAAACTCTCGAATGCCAATTTTCCACTGTAGATGCTTGTGTTAGCGGGTGTATTTTCTATTACGGCAGTCGTCGCCGCGTCTATGGTATGTCGTGTAATCCTATTCACACATTCTTTTAATTCATTCTCTCAATAGTACTACCTTGTCTTTGTTAGACGGACGAAGACATTCCATCGAACGAATCTTGCGCCTTATCTCATTTCTCTATTACTTGCAAATGTCTTGCAGGCGATTGGGACCATCATGAACGCACGATGGGTAAAGGATGGGAAAGTGTTCAACGGCGGATTCTGTGCCGCGCAGGGAGGTATAAAGAACGCAGCGAATGTGGGGACAGCAATTTGGTACGCCCACTGCGATCCTACAATCGTGTTGACAATGTTTCATAAAGGATCAACTTTTTAATAGGTCATTCACCATCGCGGTCCACGTCTTCAATCTCTTATTTCTGCGATGGCGCACCACCCGTATAAGCATGTTTGCAACGCTTGTCGGAGGCTGGTCATTTGTGTTGATGATCGTGACTCTGGGTCCCTACGCCATTCAGACATCTGACAGGGGTCCTTATTTCGGTGTATCTGGCAATTGGTGCTGGATCACCGATAACTACCCGAAGGAGCAGACCTTCATGGAGTACTTCTTTGTGCGTCGACCCCTCTCTTTACTATTCACCTCGCCCCCTCATATTATACAACCTTGGACAGGAATTTCTATCCGCCGGGCTCGGTTTCGCGCTTTATGCCTTGGTTCTCTTACGCGTCCGAGGAAACCTCATCAAAGTCGCTGAAGATGACGAGGACGAAAAGGACCGTCAAGTTGGAAGAAAACAATGGGCCTATGGAGACTGGCGGATTATTTGGATTCCTCGGAGCGAAGCATGGCAGTTGTCCTTCGGGCGGGACATGATTGATAGCGCCATGCTCCGCATTGCTGCAAATATGGTTTGGTGAGCTCCTTCAATGAAAATTCTTCTTCTTCATTTCACTTAATTTCATTGCATCTCCCAGGTATCCTGTGAGTGCTATTTCCTAACAATGCCTTTCCAAGTTTCTCTACATCTTTAGCATCACCTCTGCGCTCCTTCTCCATCTCGAACTGCCTCCTTGTGCTTTGATTTGATGTGGATTATTCTTCTGACCTTCTATTGTTCTGGATGCATCAACAGGTCGCATACAGCGTGCTCCTCGTCCCAGTTGCCCTCGCGCGCTTCAGCACATTCACTGGACACCACGTTCCCTTCTGGGCGACCATCTTCACGGATACTATTTTTAACCTCACCGGTACGTTGACTTTATTTGCTGAACAGACGAGGAGGACAATGGAATTTCCATTTCCTTATCGTCCCTTTTCTAATTAATAACGACATATCACGGACGCTAACGACACCAAATTAATCACAGGCCTCGTGAACGCGTCGCTGCTCATCTACACGCGATCCGTGTTGCCCGACACGACGACGCTTCCCCACTTCACGACCCCGCGCCCGCGCCCGCAATCCAAGTCCTCCTCCATCTTCACGTTCGTGTCGTCCTCCGCAGACTTCGTAAGCGAGAAAGCGGCTAGCCTTAGCGCTGATGACGACGACGATGATTTGCGGTTCAAACCTCAGGTGCGCGGGACTGTGAGTGCGGACGAGACGACGTGGAAGAAGGTGCGGACGGTGCCTCTGGGTGGAGTGACGCCGTTCGTGCTCCCGCCCCTCCAAGCGGCTGTCTCTGCGCCCTCTCGTGCAACCCCTTCTCCCTCTCCTCCTCCTCCCGCTGCTCCGTCAGTTGCGAAACGCACCTCGACCGCTTTGAAATCCTTCCTCCTCAAGCCCGCCGACCTGAAGGACAGCAGCTGCAGCAGGCCAGCCAGCCGCGTCAGTCTGAGCTCCGCCGCAACCGATGGATCGTCATCTTCGGGTTCAAGTTCCAACGCAGCGAAGCGCAAGTCACTCAAGAAGCTCACCATCCCCAAGCCCATCCTGCCTCGCCTTCGCCCGTCACCGCCCCTCATGATGGATACTGAGTACTTCTTCTCCGGTCCGCAGGCTGCCATAGACTCGAGGGCACCCATAAAGGTGCATGTCAGGAAGAGCGTCGAGTCGTACGAGTCGTACGACACGAAGTCGACTCAGTGATTGAGTGAACCGTCAGACCCCTTAGATTGCTTTATTTTTCCCGCAGGCCGTCGCTTTCTTCATACCTGACACTCTTCATACCTTGACTCTGACTTTGACTTGGGATCCGGACCATTTATTTATTGAATTTTTGTATATCAGCGTGCTATCTGTGTCATCCATGTGTAGGAACTATGTCTTTTTTGGCGTTACATTGACGGGGCTTTGCGACTTGTAGCTATCGCGAAAGCCTGACTTTTCAGAAACAAGGACTCATCGAGACATCCGAGTACAAACATCGTGTCGCTGACTCGGGGTTCCAACAACTTGTTGAATGCTCCTCCCGTTTGCCAGTGATTTACCGGCAGTCCGTGTCCTCGCCGAAGACAACTAATTAAAGTACATGTATGGAGCGAAAGAATTTTCAGATCTGAGTGCGCTCGCGGAACGATACCACTTCTCTAAGATTGACTCCCCATCGTCCCTTTCAATCCGGCGACTTATAAATTCAAATCAGACAGATTGACAGATGCTCAAACTATCACAATGTTCGTTTCAAGATGTACAAGATGTACATTCACCATATCGTGCTACTCGATCTATACCGGAGGGGATTATTTTGGAGCTTTACAATAAGGAAGGGGGTATAATGTCATTCGGGGAACCCGGGGGAATCAATACATAGGAATATGATATAATGCAGGTTATTTATGTTGTTGGATGGATGGTACAGATCGTCAAGGTCTTTGTCATGAAGAAGAGGAGGGGAGAGAAGTATCCAGCACAAACACAATGTGAATGAGAGCCCAAAGGGAAATAGTTGAGGGACGAGGTAAAAGAGAAAGAAAGCACGTTTAGGTGGTCTTCGAGCGGCTGCGTCCGTTGAGCGTCATCCTGACCACAGGCTGCTCGACGACACAGGCAGTCGCGAGATCCTCTTCGATGACCACCATCTCATCCTCTTCCTCATTGATGTCCCCAATCTCAATCCCCGTCACCTCAGCATGCACGCCGAGTGTCTGGCAACACTTCACGAGGCTCCGTGCAGCCTGCGCACGCTCCTCTGCCTCGCGCGCACGCCGAGCTTGGATGCGTGCAGCGAGCTTCGGGGAGTACGCTGCGGGCGTCGCGGGGGGCTCTGGCGGCGAGAGGGAGATCGAGAGCGTTTGGAGCGAGGGGTAGGACGCGCGACCTCCTGATGCAGAGAGGGTTGAGCGTCGCTTCAGTGGGTGCGGTGCGCCCGAGGACGAAGAAGAGGGGATGATCGCAAGACTGCCCGACCGCGTACGCTTCGAGAGGCGTTTCGGTTGAGTGAGCGCGAGAGGGTTCATGCCACGCTCCCAGAGAAAACCTTCGACCGCACGGCAGCCCTCAGCGGCATCTGCGGGGTCGAAGGCGCAGCTGAGTGTGTGCACGGGTGACTGAGCGAGGGCCGGCTGGGCGAGCGTGGAAGAGAGGAGAGGAGGCGGGATGAGCGGCGTGAGGTGGAGCGTGCGGAGGCTCGGGAACGCATCGTCGAGCGGCTTGGCTGCGTCCGTCGTCGTCGCGTATTGTGGAGGGGTGAAGGTGGGAGTGGGTACCGCAGCAGTCGGGGAGGGCGGACACGAGGACGCCGAGGTCGATGCGCCTGTGCTGAGCGAGAAAGTGTGGAGGAAGCGGGTTGGGGCACGAGCGAGGATTCGCTGCGTGCACTGGTCGTTGAAGGCTGGGGTCTCGTACGGAGACGCTCCAAGATCGAGGACCTCTAGTTCAGGCGCCTTCGAGGTTGCGGTGACCGTTCCCCACAAGTGGTCGCCCAGATGCGTCTCGCGGATGCGAAGTCTTCGAAGGTGGGTGAGGCCGAGGAGAGATGGGAGGCGGAGCTCGAGAAGGTTGGAAGCAGGAGCGGGTACGTCTGCGTCGTTGTGCACGACGGGGACGGTGCCGCCCAGGAGTTCAGGGGCATACATGGCAGAGCGTGTAATTCGAGCGAGCGAGAGGTCTCGAAGTGCGGGCAAAGACACGACCAGAGCCATGGCCAGACGCTCAGAGCTGTGCAAAGACAAAAAAATTTCGTCAGTCAAAATCAAATGGAAGATGCAAGGAATGGATCGACGACACATACAGAGGCGCCACCTCTTCATCAGACCAGTTCTCGAGCGCGAAGGTGTGAAGGCGGGTAAGAAGCCCAAATACAGGGACAATGTCGTTGCGCAGCGAGCCACCGATACAGAGAGACAGTTGGGTGAGGCGGTTTGCGCCGCGCGAAAGGATCTGCCCAATCTTCTCAGTGATCTCGTCGCTCTGATCTCCAACACGATCGACACCGCTGCATCCTTGTGGCTTCGTGCAAATATCCAATTCCTGGATGAAAGGGTAGTAGGAGGGTGGCACGGTGTCCAGAAAGTTGTCGAGCGCCTCTCTGGAGGGGAGTCTGACGGTCTATGTATGCGAGAGAGAAAACCGATCAGACACGGAAATGAAGAATAGAAGAAAGAGATAGACGTACGTTGAAGAGAATGGGGAGACATAAGTGGTAGGAATGCGTGTCCACCGACGAGAACGCACGGACGTCGCGCACGGACAACGTGTCTGCCTTGAGGATGGCGAACTTGATCTCGTCGGGGATGTTGCTCCAAGTCTTTGTAGTCGTTGTCATCGTCGTCGACATCGTGAAGTCGAGATACTTTAAAAAACGTAGAATAGAAAAATGTGAGTGAAATCAGTACATGTAACGGGATTGCGAGGAGAGACGAGCCCACGTTGCGGTGGGATTTATAGTAAGTGTGGATTGGGAATCCGAGAGGAAAGGCCGTCCGGGTAAGCTTCCATCGTGGCCGGCATCCACTCAGATCGGAGCAGACCACGCTGCTGGAGTGTGATGGCGATGGGAGCCTACCTAATCGTTTATAACGTGCACCGCTCTCGAGCACCGCCCGCGACTACCACCAACTCTTCCTCGACACCTTGTTCGTTCGCGCGAAACAGACACAAACGTCTGCGTACTCGGCTGCACTGCTGCCAAAGATCCTTGGCCGTCGGGACGCCGCCCACTCTTTCCTCGACGAAGATCGTTTCCCAACGACCGACCGACGCGCCAACCTTGTCAATCCGTCGCGAAGGAACGCTCGACCGTGACAGCAGCAAAGATGCAAGATGCGAGATCGCGACGAACTTGATGCGGAGTCGGTGTTATGTGTTCCCGTTCCTGAGGCCTTTACGGTACGGTTCACATTCCATTCGGTCCTCTCTACCGTCCGTTATATGTTCGGATTCGGATCGTCGACGTGCAATCCGCAAGTCGAACACAAGTTGGGTCACGGAGGAGTGCCACGTGTTGGGGAAGCAAGGTCCACGACGCGTTTTCTTGTCTTTTGAAATTTGAAGCTGCAATTTGTTTTGCGTTTGAGTTTATGTCGGGTACGTGTATCATATCAGGAATTAAACATGTCCAAGCCCTTTCTCTTGCCGTTGACCTCTCTTGAAATTTTGCTTAAAGGCACGCCCGAGCGTCCGATTCGGACACCCCAGTGCTTTCAACTGCTCAAAACCTCGAATGTGCTGTTTGGTTTCGACCTGGATCTCAGGGCTGCAACTCTAAAATGTGTTCTGCGCCGCTTATTCATGTCAAGCCGTTTCTAACGGGACCGAGGCGTCGTCTTAATCCCTCTCCAAATGTGCGCATCAGGACCTCTCCCAGCGCGCTGCTTACTACTCACAGACTCAAAAAGAAATAGAGTCCAATTAGACCTCTCAGAGACATCAGGCCGAGGTTTGGGCATCACCCCGTAAGCAATCTCGTTGTCGTGATGTTCGATCTCGCGCGCTCATACCTACATTTGTGGACCTACATGACGTATAGCCCGTATATGAAACCGCATACACCGCGAATCAGACGCTTGCTATGATGCTGCTACTCTCCAATCCTGGCCTTCTCGGTCTGCTTCGTATGCAAGCAGCAGCAGTGGTTTTACCCAATTCAAGTATGATCGAACTCGAATATGCATGTAGGACGTGACACCGCCGCCGCCTCGGTACATTACGTGACCCTCAATTCGCCGACCTCCTGCTCTGTCTTCTTCAGACGACACGAGATACTGCGCGGCTTCGGAATCGGAGGGGTTCGTTCTTTCTCCTTGCTGTCAGCCTCCACCAGACCGCGAGGTTTTCGGGTTTCTGCGAGAACGGGGGGCGAGGCAGAGGCGTAATGTACCTCAAGACTCAGCCAAGCATAGGGATTACGACTGCTCTACGGGCATTCTTCTCCGTTACTCGAGTCAACGCGAGTCAGCTGGCGGTTTTCGTTCTTCGTAACTAAAAGTCAAAGCAGTCATGCACCTCCCGGAGGTGAGTTTCTCCTACTTCTCCTAACGCCTCCTGCTTCTCTCGATTCCGCCTTTGTGCTGAATGCAAGTTTCAGCACTCTTCAGTCAGGAAGAAAGAGAACTTGAAATAACTCAAGACTGAACTCTGCTTTCGAGCTTTCAAGCATTCTTGTCAAAAACGCGACTGTAACGGCGGCTGGGCCCGAGTCCGAGTCCGAACGCCTTCGGCTCTTTCCGTGCACACATGTACGCGTCCTCCTCCGACTTTCCGATCGACTGCACGCCGCCGCCGCGCTCTTCCACGAAACGTCGAACGGAACGTACAAACCGATCTTCATTATGCATATGACTTCAAACTCGACGTGCAAAGCATCGGACGATCGGAGAGCGTGAAATTTTGAATCTCTTTCACCATGTCCGCCGAAAGCTACGTGTAATGCGGGGTGTGCCACCTCCTTCCTCCACCATCTGACGCATTGGCTCGGTTTCACCTTTTCAAGCCCTCAGCAGCTGCAACGACACTTTGTGCTGTTCCTTAGGCTCATGCTTCGAGCGATCATAAACACCATTCCAGCGGCGTCATGGCGCAGCCAGCTTCTTTCGCCCATCCTCCGAGTCTCACATGGATGTCGACCCACCGATATTTTTAGTATCTTGTCGCCTCTTGCAGCATCGGACGACCTACCAAGGGAGACAATGACAGATTCGCGTGCTCCTCCGCTTGCGTACACCTCGCAAATGGACTTCACGGAACAATACTATTTTCCGGTGGCAGGACCAGCGTATCCAGCACTGACTGGTGTCGTACGACTATAGTTACCTCATCGAGCACCAAACGCTCTGCCTCTCCACAAAATCACTGCACCTCCCGGCGCGCAGCGGACTCGTCACTTGCTCTGCTGCTGCGTATGGGTATACACGACAAACCGGGCCCCCTCTTCATCCCCCCTCCACCCCGGCGAACTCACTATGTCAATGTGGGCCTATGGCCTACTTGACTATTTACCGATGCCTCCCGTTTCCCTCCGCGCAATTCCACCTGTGACTTAGAACATGAGTCTATTACCATTCCACCTGCTCCTGCACCCGCCGCCGCCGACCCGACGCACTCGCTGACGTACACGCAGCGGCGGCGGCGTCTTCGTCGGCTTCGTACTGCCACACCCTCTGCCATTCAGCATTTCGTCTCGTTCGAAAATATCGATGCCGACTTCCGCGAATTCTGGAGTAATCATACTTTTTAGCGGCGCAATGCGCAGGGAAAACCCAAGCCTTGAAGCCGCGCCGCTTCGACATTGGAATTGGATCTGCCAGTGCCCTCCGAGTCGCCGCAGCTCGCGGTGTAGCACGCACGTAGAAGTTCTCTTTCAAAGCGTTTGGCAGTGTACTACATAGGTCAGTTTTCCGCCATTCGGAAAAATAAGTCAGAGGCAGACGAGGCCGATTTCCTCGAGGTGTGCAGTAATCGCTTCTAGTAGGCAATATTGATTAGATGCGCAGCTCCTACTCGTCGCCGTTCACTGCACTGGTGGTACATTTTCTCCCAGCTTTTCACGCGAAATTCGACAGACCGTTCGATCGATCGACTTCTGGGCACAAGGTCTCCAACCGTTCCGTAAGATTGCACAGATCTTACCGACTTCTCTGTCTGCCGAAGATCCTAGGCATTTTACTTGCGTTTCCAATTCATAGGTAGCCGGAAAACGCCCTGGTCAAACGACCTTTTGCCCTCGCCGAATCGTCATGTCTCCCCGCACCGTGCTTGTGACAGCAGCCCAAGCTTGCCTTCCGACTTCCAAATTACAAGGCGACTTTTCCCAAGTCTGTCTCATGCGGACAGGCTCGCTATTCGAAGATCCAGTTTTCTTGCAAGTCTCGCGATGCAGCCTTCTACCGCCGGCGTTTCTACTTTACTCGTGCTCCACATAACTTACTGCTCTTTGACAGCACGAGGATCGACCCGCCTTCTACTCTGTTGAGTAACTTTCTCAAGCTTCGCCTCCTCCGTCCTCCGATTCGGAACACTCAGTAGTAGCAAACCTACCAAATGGATCCTCCTCTCCCTCTTCGCCGTCGCCTTTCGCCCGCGTACGCGTCTCTATTTTTCGCTTTCTCGATACCCTCGCTGGAGGTGGATGCTGACTCATCCGCCGACCGTGATGTAGTCATCGAATATCCGATGGATCTTTGGATGGCGTCTACGACGAAACGCTCACTAGACCGCGACCCGAATACCTACGATGAGGGGATTGTCACAAACCTACTCTACTAGTATTACGCTTTTTCACGATTTCCTCCGGGCGTCGCTGGCGATTGCCTTTAGAAGGAGCGAGGGCTTTCGGGAAGGAGATCGTTGGCTGTGTATCTCGATATCTCGGCGCTGTTCTGAGGACTCGATCGAGGCGACGTCGAATATCCGATATTTACTGGCATCTCGAGCTGAAAACATCATTCTCATTTTCGAAGCCCTGCTTGCCTCAATCACACCAATCTGAAAGGGCCTAATCAAAGCTACTCGCTCCGCTGCTGTTATTCTCCCAATGCTCCCCGATCAATCACAAGCCGCCTCAAGACTGCGCTCTTTTTTGATATGTGGACCACGGCATTCGTCTATCACATCGCTACACCATCACCACTGTTCGACGCACTCGCTAATAAACTATAACAGCTTCAAACTCAAACTTGCTTAGTTGCTTTCCTTGATCTTTCTCTCCTTTGCCGCCGATTTCCGGTCCTTGTCTCGTTCGCGAATAGAGCAAAGTCTCATCTGAAATCGCGGCGCATTCGGCGTAAAGTCCCCCCTCGCGAATTCGAAGGTTCGAGGACGCAAATACGCACTGCCAGAGGAATTACTATAAGACGTCTTCTCTAAGAATCTCTTATCCTGTGCACGCCGTCACGGTATGATAATCTATTCGGCTCGCCTTCTCCTGCGAACCCGAATTCGTTTATACGGCATAACATCACGAAGTCGATCACTCCGGCATGTAAGAAATAGGTGTATGTCGGTGTCCAGCGCTCATCTTCGATCGGCACAGTGAAAGTCCCGGATAAAGGTTTCTCCTCTCCCCCGCTGTTGTTATCCTTCGCAAGCTCTGGAGACTCGATCGAGGCCTCCTGGAATGGCAACTGTATACGGGCGGGCTCAGTGCATGTTCTTCCGCTCTCGGCTGCCAGACATATTAATATTCTAGTACAACGTACGGTACCTGCGTACCTAAATGACTCGAGAATTGATTTTTGGTCCTCAAGCCATGCGCTCGTCGGGACTTTCCAAATCACGTTTGGCTAAAGAAGGAACGTTTGTCGGAGCGAGATTTCAGCGAACAATCTCATTAACTTATATCAGTATCAGTATCACTCCACGGCGAAGCGCATTGCCTAACTTTGGGTCGCATTTTATTGTTACAAGTAATGATCAGTGATGATAATCCATTGACACCTCTATATGCTACACTATATTCTTGTTAAGAAGATGAGGGAAAGGAAAGAAGGGAAGGGAAGGGAACGACGGAGAAATCAGTAAAGGAAGAGAAAGAAGACGAACGAAACTAGATCGAAGGAGCCGGCATCGTCCATGAATGAATGCATATCCACCGGAACTTTCGTGAGAGATGTGAGCGAAGGACACTTGAGGTCAGTGCGGCCGCATAACCAGGCGGCGGAGCTCAGGCAAGTGGAGGCATTCTTCAAAAGCCCCGACTTCTGCTGCTCCTGCTGCTGCTGAAGTTGTCCTCGTCTGTAGGGAGACGCTGCTCCAGGTAGAGCTTGTCGCCGTCTCGCTCTAGTTCGTGCTGCTCTCTCGTCTCTGCTAATTTCTGTGAAGACGACGTAGATGTAGATTGAGTGAATCTCTGAGTTCATAGTAACATAAAGTACATACCGCTTTTAGAGTCTGTAAACTCGTCGTCAGAGCATCCAGGGCGGTCAATGATGCTTCGGAGATCTATTCGGAGAGACGAAATGATCAGTTGAATGTTCATAACATGCTTATAAGAGCAACGGTAGAGCATGAAGTAGCACAACGATGCAAGTGCACCATGCTGCTCCGCCAGTGGGGTGAAGAGATGACAAGGAACGAAATGAACGTACGGCGCTTCCAGCTTGCTCTCCGACCTCTCTTATCCCCTCTGCAGGCGACTCTACATTCGTTCGCGAGCGCTGTGACGATGACGGTGCACGAGCGAGCCTGTACTCCGAACTTGAAGACCCATCCTCTACCTGACGCTTCGCCTCAGCATGCCTCGTCCACATTGCATATGACCCAGCGCCGATCCCAAACCAGAGCAGCCTTGGGAAGAACCGTCGTGGACCACGATGAAACGCAAACGCTGCTCGATGGGCCTGGTACGGATTGAGGTGCGCCCAGCTGAAGTATGGCATCGTGCTGTTGCTGTTGCAGGATTGGGTACTGCAAAGTGGGATACACGGGGAAGGTGTCTAAGATGGCGCTATCCAACCGAGTTGTCCGTCGCGCGGATGTTATTGAGAGCAAGTTATGCTCGAGGTCGTCGTCGTTGGTAAGTAAGAAAGAAACGCTCGGCGACGCTGCTCTTATAAAGTCGTGCAGTGTCAGTAATGCCGATTGCGCATGGATGGCGGCGGCGAGTGCTCCCGACTGCGGCGCGTTGCGTGTCCGGCGGAGGCGGTGCATTGGCCGCGTAAGCAACGAAGGACCGGCAAGATCCGGCAACCTTGTAACCGAGTTGCCTCGAGAACCTTCCGCCAAAATCCAAAGGGAAGGCAAAAAAATTTGGTGCATACAAGGATGTAATCTGACGTTTGGGGTATTTGCAGCAATTAATGTTGGTGGTACCGTGTTTGGGTACTACACATCGTGCTTTGCGCTAGCTCAATCATCAATCGAGGGTTACTCGTAATTACGAACTGCACGGAGGCTCCGATGGTTTACGGTTCAAATGATAATTCATCAGTCGAAAGTTAGAAAATCGCACGACCAGATAATAAACTGTGCAGATCACCCAGGAAGGGCGACGTTATCGCGTCCATTCGCGCATTCTAATCAAGAGAAAAGAAGAAAATCTCGACGCATATAGGGAAGAGAAAGCATCGAAAACAGCGAAGAGATGGAATGGTGGAGCACACAAACATACGGTGGTCTTCAAAAAAAGGTCAGCGTGAGCTCTTTGCGCGAATGGCTGCGGGATTATGTTCAAAAGCTTCAATTTCCAGCCAATACACACATTTGCCCAAGATACTATACATGTTTTTCCGATAAATATCCATTTGCAATTAGAAGGTGTAAACATCGAAGTTGGCGAGTTCGATCTGTAGGACTTCAGCATAGGAACACATTGCACAGACCAAGGACTTACAGAATCATCTGAGCGATTAAGGCCCAACAGGTGGGTTTCATCCATAAGCACGCCGTCATAATCAAATTCCTCTTCGCTGTCAACTTCAATGTAAGGCAACGCATGCGTTCCATTGTTCGTGAAGACGTGCGGCCAAAAGCTCAACGGCTCCGAATCCGTGATCACCGCTCTCCGACCACCCATGTCATCGAAAGTACCGTTCTTCTTTTCCCAAATCGCGCGGCGAACAGCAACAGGGTTGTAGTCGCGAACGACGATAGTGCTGGGTTCCCCGCGCATGAAAACTTCCCTCTGACCCGATGTCGTAGTAATCCACTGCGTGTGAAAAGCTTCGTCGAAAACCCAGCGTGTCGAAGGTGGCCCCCAAGTATCCCAATCTATCTTGATTGGCTCCGACAGCTCATGGGGTGGAAGTGAGTCGGATAAGATCCACGGATGAGCTTTGTATACGTGGTGCATCATGCTCGCGCGGTGAACCACGAAACTGGTACGAATGAAACCGGCATCCGCCCTCAAGATAATTCGAAAAATCACGATGGCCTTTTCTGGGTCATTGGAGAATAAAGCTCGGCGACTCTTCTCAGTTCCTGGAGTGATGATCCCGTCGTCTTCGATTCCAAACGGATTTGGGTCTGCTCTGCAAGAGATACTGTAGTAGCGGAAATCGGCCACCGGTTCGGGGAGCGTGAACGACATTAATCGAGTAAAAGCCGTTCTAGGCGGTTGTGAGTGAGACTCCTCACTCTCCGTCGCCGCTGAAGGATTTGGGAGATTTTGAAGGATACTAATCACTTCTAAACACCCTCGCGCCGTATTCGTGACAACGAATATGTGAGGAGTGAGGAAAACGACGCCATCCCAAACATCTGTACGGGATTGCTCCTCCTGAAAAAAGTGAGAACAATTACACTTCTCATCATGGAAAGACCAACGCACCACAAGCTTTTCTCCCGATTTCCAATCGATGAGAAGTAACCTGTCTCTCTTGTCGTCATCACCTTCCTCTTCATTCGAACTCCAGCTCAGAAGGAGCAGAAGGTAAGGTCCGACGACCTCCATCATCATCGACATCTTCCCCCATCCCGATCGTGATACTCCCAAATCAACAACAGGCTTCTTCGCGGAAGCATGGTATTCACCGGTGGAAAACTGGCGGAGGTGCAGCTTTATTGGACGTTCTCCGCGACTGACGTTCGGACGTTATTGCTCGAAAATAAATCGAACGGATCGCATATAATCGCACCTTGGTGTGACTTCCACCACTCCAATCAAGTCGTGCTCATCGATACAGAGCCCAAAATCCACTATAAGAGAGTTCCCATTCGCCTTGATCTCGCCCCATTCGCCGTTGTCGGCTTTCTTTCCAACCAGTTCCGTCGTGGCATCATTACCCGCATCGTCGTGATCGTCCTTGTGGTAGTTGAAGAGGTTGGCGACTCGAAGATACTTGGTCTTCTTTTCGATGAAGCTGAAGAAATGATTCCCTTGTACGCCTCCCAAGACGTAGAATCCCGAGGAGAGGTCGTACAGGTTCGAAGGATCATGCGGGATGTCGACGGTCTGATGGCGGGTCATGTCGAGCGTCCGCCATCTTTCTTCCCTCAGCCTCAGCGCTTGAAGCTTCCCGCCTATATCCATCAACGGCGCTCCGTTAATGACGCCCGCCGCCTTCAACTCATAGTAAAACTGCAGATGCTCTTCGAATATGGCGTGGCAGGTCCTGTTCAAAGACGAAACGGCAAGGAGGTCGTAGACATCGAGCAAGGAGAAGATTCGAAAGACGACTTCGATCGGAAGGTCTGTAACGGAAGTAGCGTTAGAGATGCGCATCTCTGTAGCTTAAGTGATTGAGGATGGTGAACGTTGTTGAAAGCTAGAGTGTGATACAGTGGGCGATCGACGGCCACTTGTACGCCTTCGGTGGCTGCACATGGATGGCTGTGCATCACCCATGACGCCTTTTGGCGGAGCGGCGACCCGGCGTCATGCACTCCAACGGTACGTGGCTCGAAGTGACTGGATTGGATTCCTCGACTGATACTTCCCCTCTTTAATACAGAAAAGACGTGTGTGTATATGGTATAAGTACAATTGGTCATGCATCCTGTATATCTACCATCCGAAAAGGTGAAGTCTTTCGATTGCTGGATTGGCTCGGAGTCTTGGATCCCTTTTCCTCATCCCATAATTCATCCACCTCTTCGATACCGGACATGTACCCGTCTCCAACAACATTGAATTCCAGCTCCGACGGTACGTCCTGTATAGTTATAGTACCGCCGTCTTTCGAGTCCGAGTCCGTTCGCGTGGATAACTGTTTTCGAGTCAGGCGCGAAGCAATCGTGAATCGACGGCCTCGATGGGGGATTGAGTGAGAAAGCGAAGTCCTGTTAATCTCCTGAGTGAGGCAGAAGTCTTGTGCGGTTCTGGGAAGAACGGATGGATTCTCCGATAGCGCGGTCTGCGAGCGATACTTGTCGCTTGCATCTGGACTTATTTAAGTAGATTGATCATGTGTTTAGCAGTCGTGACAACTCGCCTCTTTGGTTAATCAAAATGCGTTGGCTTGTAATCCACGTTAAAATATATCCAACCGAAGCGCTGTAAACTTGTGGGCTGACGTCTGGCGAATCAATATTATTGGACTCACGCGGAGGACTGCAGAAAATGCTTTCAGCAAGTGAGGAGCATCCACGGGCTTTGTGTACTCACCTGAATGAGTAGGCTAGGATTATGGAATAAAATAATGTTAACAATATTGGCGGCTTCGAAAGCAATTGCAATGTGAGTATTCCGATGCGTAACTCCACGATTGATGTTTACCAGATAGTAATGCGATGTATCCAATGCCCTCGTAGAGCAGTCTGCTTGAAATTAGAACGGGAAGGCAAGAGCAAAGATTGGACACAAACCTTCGCGCGAAACAAGACATGCTGAACGAAAATAGTCCTTCAATTTCAGTTTCAGACAGGAAAAGATGTCGACTCACGTTCTAGCCTCTTGAAAATATTTCCAAAGGTACATTGTCGAGATGCCTATCGTGGTGACGTCGAATATCATCGTGATGACATAAAAATACCACGCAATCAAGCTCGAGGCGCTATTTCCAGACGTGCAGCTGGCAGAATTGATGTTTAATGAGCTCTTGGAGTTAAGTAGCTATACTTCGAACGCACTTGTTCTAAAGGCGAGATAGTGAGTAACACTGAGTCGTCAGTAACCGAATGTAAAGGACTTACATCAAAGGCTTGGACAGCTGCTCAAACTTAATTAGCGTACAAAGAAACATAAAAGGCTAAGACGTACCTTGCCGCTTGTATACTGAAGTGAAGAACTCTGACTATTGGCGGTCAATTCAGAAATCGTGACCGAAATTCAAAACTTAGAGCTCACAGCAGTGGACGTAACCAGCAAAAACCCGAGTAACAGCCCAACCCAGCGAGTCTTTTGCGAAATTGCATACGTTCTAATCGCCATAAAAATTTAGTCGCTCGAAAGATCCAGAGAATGACAGTTGAGATCTGTGAATGCTCACCGATCGGCTAGAATGAGTTGCGAGCATATTGATTGGAAAACTGCGTCGCGAAATAAATCAGCAAAGGCTCGAGTGCGTGAAATTTGGTGGATATAACCTACCTTTCACTATGGGCGCTACCAGGAAAAGCCTATGACACGAAGCAGGGCTGAAGCTGCCGAAGAATCCTACGGTGTTTACTATCACCACGAGGATGCTGACATAGCTGAAACAAGTTTAGCCTTTCAGAGTTTTTGAGTGAGTGGATGTTTCACGCTACCGAATGAGAACGAAAAGGGCGCAATGGCGACTACGATCCACAAAACTTGAGCTGCTGCTAACAGTTCGATTTTTTTGCAGACTTACCTAATCCGCCTGGACAAGAATTGAGCTCTGTAGAAACGATATTCAGCTGGCAGAGTTATGATGTACCTATGACCACGCAATGTGATGATCAGCTCTTTTTAGCGACGAAGGCGACTACTTACTCGTATAACCCAACGGCCAAGAATGCCACCCGAATGTTGGACGCTATCAAGTGTCGCGTTCGCGCGTCATTGTCCATTTCTTGAGCGTCCTCGTCGACTCTTGCTGCTCGGGAGGCTCCAGTACATGGAGGTCGGGAACAGAAAGGTGAGGGTCTCACTGCGTGCTGAGCCCGAGACCCATCTGCCAAAATACGGTCCCCGCGTACCGATTGAACTTTTTGGCTTACCGCGGAATGATACGTTGATGATTGACATCAAACGCGATGACAGCGAATATTTGACGTTCGTGAGTGCTGGGGCCATTGCCGAAACCTGGCCCGGATTTGGCAGGCGTTGAGTGGCCTTGCCGTGCCGACGGTACGCGACTCTTCCTCGACCAGCAAGCCATAGTGTCGCGACGTACATGCTTTTAAATTTGTGGAAGAAATCCGGGCGACTTTCTATCTCATCTCTTGGGGTGGAAAACATCTCACTGAGACGAGGGTCCCGACGAGTGCGGTGTTGGCGGCTGTATCGTCGTCCGGCAACCATTGCGTGTGGTGGTGTCCTGTTCAGTTCGAATGATCAATTCCTTGACATGATTGGAACCCCTCAATTTATCGAAGTAAAGCACATCCGCTCTTTGCAGTTTGGCCGAACGTGTAGGGATTCCCATATGCTTTGATCCTGAATATTTGTTGGATAATTTGGTTTGACGCTGGCACGCGCTCATCGGCCAGGGTCGGCCGTCAAGAATTTCCTGGATGCAGAAAGTGGATGTGACTCGACTTGACACCAGCGTACAACGTCGTCGAGGATCTGTGTCAAGATGACGGATGCACGTCTGGCTCGTGTTCTTGCGCGTCTGCAGAGTCTCCCGTCGATCGCGCTTCCAACGGATTACCCTCGACCATCTGGAGCCAACAAATTGGTCGAAGCAGAGCACACCGCGGTACTCAGCGAGGAGACGTCTTTGAATCTCTTGAAGCTCGTGCTATACGATGACAGGGAGGGAGAAGCGGAGGCAGAGGGCGAAGGAAAGGATTCGGAAGAACGCCAAGGTCGGCCATCTGCGTTTCACCTCTTACTGGCAGCGTTCGTGGTTCTCCTGCATCGTTACACTGGCGACAACGACGTTGTCATCGCTTCCTCGTCGGCGACTGCCACGGATCCATTGTTGTTGAGGCTACAAGTTGAGCCAAGTGATCCGTTCTGGGCGATTGTGAAGCGTGTTCAGCAAGTCGAGAAAGAGGCTGAAGAGGACGCGGTTCCATTCGACTCCATCGTGGACGCGCTCAAGTCCGCGAAGAATTCAACGTACGATGAAGCAAGGCCGCTCTTCCGTGTCAGGTTCTTCGACGAGTCAGACGATCTACACGAACAGTTCATTCGTTCTACAAGCGCAACCTCCGATCTGACAATCTTCATCGCTCGGCCTTCCGTCTCTTCGTCAAGAAATTCATACGCTCCCCGAGTTTCGTTGAGGATTCTGTATAATTCGCTTCTCTTCACATCTTTCCGCATTACTTGCATCATAGATCAACTTGTCGCACTCCTTCGAACAGTCTCTTCATCGCCCATCTCACCTATTGGCTCTACACCTCTGTTGACATCTTCGCAGCGCAATCGTCTGCCTAACCCCACCGCGGACCTACATTGGTGTGACTGGAAGGGTGCAATCACTGACGTTTTCACCCGGAATGCGAAACAATGGCCCGATCGACCTTGCGTTGTACAATACTTGCCTCTTTCTGGCTTCAACCAGGTTCAAGAGAAGCAAGTCTTTACTTATGGACAAATCAGAAAGGCGTCGAACATCCTTGCCCATCATCTCATCAAAAATGGTATTCAGCGCGAGGAAGTTGTCATGGTGTATGCGCATCGTAGTGTGGACCTCGTCGTAGCAGTTATGGCTGTTCTGAAGGCTGGAGCCACGTTCTCTGTTATTGGTGCGAAAGCTCATGCTTACCGTATTCTTTTCTGCTTACATCGCGGAAAGATCCTGCTTATCCCCCATCTCGCCAGACAATCTACCTTCGCGTAGCAGCACCTCGGGGTCTCGTGGTTTTGAAGGGCGCTGGCAAAATTGGTCCGACCGTCAGGGAATTCATCTCGAATGAAATTAAAATCAAGGTGGAAGTTCCTGCACTCGAGCTCCTTCCAGACGGGTCCATCGTTGGCGGCGACAATGGCAGTGGTGTCGATGCTTTAGCCCAACATCAGGATTTGGCAGAGACAGACCCGAATGTTACCCTTGGTCCAGACAGTGTTGGGACGCTATCGTTCACAAGCGGGAGTACTGGTATTCCGAAGGGGGTGAAGGGCAGACATTATAGCTTAACACACTTCTTTCCGTGGATGGGAGAACGGTTTGAACTTGGCGAACATTCGAAGTTCACGATGCTGAGTGGCATTGCACACGACCCGATCCAACGTGACAGTGAGCTTATTCTTTATTCTTCTTTTTTGGTACTTGAATCTGAACTCCGTATAGTGTTCACCCCGCTATTCTTTGGAGCTCAGCTTCATGTACCTACTGCTGACGACATCGGAACACCTGGAAGGCTCGCTGAATGGATGGCTGATAGCGAAGTGACGGTGACGCATCTCACTCCTGCCATGGGTCAGCTCTTGTCCGCGCAGGCTACTCGCCAGATTCCTAGCCTTTTGAATGCATTCTTCGTGGGAGATGTCTTGACGAAGCGCGACTGCCATCGTCTGCAGAGCCTGGCGGCGAACGTGCGGATTATCAACATGTATGGCACTACAGAGACCCAACGAGCAGTTTCGTACTTTGCAATTCCAAGCGTCTCAGATGACCCCACGTTCCTTGCGACCCAGAAGGACATCATGCCAGCTGGAGAGGGCATGATCGACGTGCAACTGCTGGTCGTCAACAGGAATGATCGAAATGTCCCTTGCGCTATAGGAGAAGTCGGTGAGATTTACGTGCGTTCTGGCGGACTTGCCGAAGGATATTCGGATGCGGAAGCTACCGCACAGAAGTTCGTCAGTAATTGGTTCTCGGCCGGAAAGTTGAACTGGCAGGATACCATTCTTCATCCGCAGAAGGGTATGCCTGGGCCGGAGTCGAGACATTGGAAGGGCATTCGCGATCGCATGTATCGTTCTGGAGACCTTGGCCGATACCTCCCCGACGGTGTTGTGGAATGCACCGGGCGTGCAGATGACCAGGTCAAGATTAGAGGATTCCGCATCGAGCTCGGAGAAATCGACACCCACCTTAGCCAGCATCCGTTGGTCAGGGAGAATGTCACATTAGTTCGTCGTGACAAGGATGAGGAAAAGACACTTGTCAGCTATTTCGTACCATTGGATAGCTCTGACTTGCGTGAGTATGCTAGCGACGTGGGGGATGGAGACGAGGACAGGGGCATCGTAAACGGGATCAGGAGATATCGACGCCTCATTAAAGATATCAAGGAGCACTTGAAAAAGAAGCTTCCGAGCTATAGCGTTCCAACTGGTGAGTTAACTCACGGTCAGATTAAATCCAACCCTCAATTGATTTGCCATAGTCTTCGTGCCTTTGACGAGGATGCCACTTAATCCTAATGGCAAAATAGATAAACCTGCTCTGCCTTTCCCAGATACCGCGAGTGCCGCCGCCGCCGAATCACGTCGAGATCCATCTCCCTCCGCGACGAAACTATCGGCCACAGAGCAAACTGTGCATGGCATCTGGCGAACCATATTGTCGAACGCTCCACCCCACATTCCCCTGGATGAGAGCTTCTTTGACCTTGGGGGCCATTCGATATTGGCCACCCGGCTCATCTTCGAAATTCGAAAAACATTTGTCGTCTCTGCGCCATTGAGCTTGGTATTCGACTACCCAACAATTAAAGGACAGGCTGCAGCGCTCGATGGATTGCGTAACTCAGATTTGGGACTGCTAGGCGACTCGGGCTCGGGTACCTCTCAACATCTTGCTCCAAATGCGCGCCAGGGAGACGCTGCGACTACAAGTGTCGGATATGCAGATGACTTCGATAAGCTCCTGCTTCAACTCAAGGATTCGTATACAGCACCTTCAGATGATTACACTTCGCGACCATTGACAGTTTTCCTCACTGGCGCCACCGGCTTTCTCGGGGCGTTTATTTTGCGCGATCTACTTTCGAGAGAATCGAGGGTGAACAAGGTCGTTTGCCTTGTTCGCGCGAAGGACGACAACCAGGCGATGCAGCGGCTTTCAGAAGGCTCGATCGATCGAGGCGTATGGGACAATACTTGGGTGACGAGTGGACGTCTTGAGACATTGGCTGGTGATCTCGCGCTGGAGCGCTTCGGCCTGGCTGATTCTGCATGGCAACGCATCGCGGCGGAAGCTGACGTTATTCTGCACAATGGTGCATTTGTGAGTGTTTCTCGTCCGGGTATTATTGCAATCCCCTTAATTATGATCATCATAGGTTCACTGGGTTTACCCATACGAAAGGCTCCGACCTGCAAACGTGCTCTCAACAGTGGCAGCGATAGATCTCGCATCACTGACTAAGCCCAAGGCAGTCGTTTTCGTCTCGAGCACGGCGACAATAGAAAGTGAGCATTATGTGCAGTTGTCAGATAGGTTGTCATGGACAGGAGCTCCTGGCATACCGGAAAATGATGATCTTGAGGGAGCACGGACGTCGCTCAAGACGGGATACGGACAGACAAAGTGGGTGTCTGAAAGGTTATTGACCGAAGCTGGGAAGAGAGGGCTTAGGGGTCATATTGTACGACCAGGCTATGTTGTTGGAGACTCATCCTCTGCAGGTGCGCAATTCTGTTTGTTTCCGCTTCCTCAAATCGACTGATAAATTGCGTTACACAGTCACCAATACTGATGATTTCATCTGGCGGCTGGTGAAGGGTTGCATCCAGTTAGGCCTCGTGCCAGATATAAACAACACCATCAACATGGTGCCTGTGGACCACGTCGCAAAATTAACGACGCTCGCCGCTGTTTCGCCATTACCTGAGAACCGACAGACAGTACTCCATGTGACTGCTCGACCGCCCCCGACGTACAACAGGCTGTTCTCATCGTTGCCGAAGTATGGTTACGAGATCGAACGATGTGAATATCTTGTATGGCGTCGTAAATTGGAGCAGCACATCCTCAAGGTCCAGGACAACGCGCTATTCCCCCTCCTTCACTTCGTCCTTGACGACCTCCCTACAAGTACCAAGGCACCCGAGTTGAACGACGCTAACTCGCGCGCTATCCTTGCGGCGCAACAGTTACCTCAGAACTCCACAGTGGACGAGGATCTGATGGGATTGTACTTGGCGTGGTTAGTGAGAGCAGACTTCTTGCCCTCTCCGACGCGGACCGCCGGGGCTGAACAGCTGCCTACCCTTCCCGAAGGCAACGTAAAGGCGGTCGGTCGCAGCGGCGCATAAGAATTTAAGAAAACAAGATATAGATTCAGTACAAGGGTCGCCTTCAGGCTCCCCGTGAGCGCTTGAAAATGGTTTTTGATCGGTAAATGCGGTGATAGAATAAAACTTCTTGGGCCGCAGGCCTCTTCGAGAGCGAAGACGATTCTGGCCTTCCTGTTGCGACTTTTGTTTCAAGTCATCGCGTTGGTCTCGAGCAGTCGCGCTCTATTATCACAGAGGAAGTCTATCCGCCACCAACGGAGCTTAAGGGGGTCTGCACCTCGACATCTCGACCGCCATTTGCTCGTGTGGTTGCTCAAATAGTCACCGCGATCCATCGTATCACTTCTGGCGCACTGATAGCAAAAGTAAGTCAAGCAGAAGATGGCAACTTACTGATGCGTGTACCCCCTGTGAACAGATGCAGCCTCAGATCTCGTTGATTATGAGGACAAGGGCGCTGTGGTCGCTCTTAAAATACCGTTTTGTATTGAGGGCTGCTCGGGTTGGCAGATATGTTTGATGAAGTCGCTCACGACAGCTTCTCTTGATCCTTTTCTACTTCTTTACCCAGGAGGTAGACCTCATGTGCTTCGCGGGCGGAAGCACCGGTTCCCAGCGTCTCATGTAAACTTTGTCAGAGCTCTAACCGTCGATGGGCGCCCTTATATTCCGATAATCCAGGAGTGGAGGCACGAGCTGGGGCTCGTTACGCCGTGCAACCACCATCTCGCTGATGTCTCCCCCTCCAACCCTCTCTCCTGAATATTTGCATTCAGCGTACTTGCGGGTTGCGTCACTGGCGGTTGGTCTCTACGAGTACGCTGTTTTAATGGTTCTTTCAAATTTTTAAGTGTGATAAACTCATACGCAACAGGCTTTTACATACACTACCAGCGGAATACCGGTTCTATCGCTCTCAGAAATCGCTCAGGAGGCCAAGGTGACTAGTACAACTTTCTCGATGTTTTCTCAGGTTGTTCACGTCTTTCACCTTCAAGTCAACAATGCATTCTTTTTATTTTAATTAGGTGAAGGTTTGAAATAGAGTGAAATTTTTGCATTCGTCTGACACATTCTCAGATACATCAGCATTGTCACGGTCCTTGTTAGCAATATCGGGTTCTTCGCGTCATTCTCGCCAAGGGCTTGCGGCAGATTCTTCCTCCTGGCTCCTATCTTCAAAGGTCTGAAAAGCGGACCTTTCACTGTCGTATCTCGCAGACTCATCATTTGGGCAGTTCTGCAAGCGATAATATCTCAGTCGATTCTTGGTCTCAGGTGAAGTTCATCCGTTAAGCGAGGCCTTGTGAATATGACTGAAACCGAATAGAACATACACTATCTCGAGAAAGGCGTCATGGGTGTTTTACGCCATGCTCGCCGCGATGTGTCTCTCAGTACCGGTAATGCAATCCGGTCATTGTCGTCGCCGTTTACCTGACTTCATTGATGCACTAGCTCGAATTCTTCGCAAATTTATACATGAGACAACGTTAGTGTTCGCGGTCTGACTTCTCATTCACGATCGCTCACCTTTCTTTAGATGTCGTTATTCCGGGGACCGTAAGTTGTGGTGCACCCTTCCTCGAACACTATCGCTCACCTGGCCAATGCTCATCTTAGCATGAGTGAGTCGCCATTTATGGCGTTGAAGTTCCAGAACTAACAGATGTCCAGTTGCACGACTGGAAACCAGCCGAACCACCGCGAAGCATGGATACACTACGCAGTCGCTATGAGCTACGATTTGGTTGCGATAGGCATCTCGTCGGGATATCTATGGTCGTATAAGAACAATGCTTCAAGGTGAAAATTTCAATACGATAAACCCCAATTATATTAACGCTGTACCACCTCAGACTCTGCCAGTTTGTTAGAACGTACGTGGAGTACACAGTCAGGATGTTCACTGGGAGGAATAACACACATTAATTAGGATGATGTACGAAGGGCTAGGATACTTCGTCATCATTACAGGTACGTGGTTGTCTCCTCATTTCAGATTGTAATGTCGACGACAGTTCACTCAGCCGTCAATATTTTCAACTTGGTGTTTTACCACAGTGTCAACGAGGACATTCAGGCATGGGTGATACATTTCTTGTCGTCATTGTAAACTCTGAACCTTCTTCATTTGTGGAAAAGTCTTCAGGGTAAGTATCATTATCGAGTTCCTTTATACATTGACTGAATACGCTTCAGAGCAACGCTCGGATACGTTATCATCTGGATAATGAGTCAGCGCATTCTGGTCAAGCAACGAGGCACGTTGCAAAATGCCTTTCAGAGAGACTATGGAATTGACGCTTTCTGCAGAAGCGTCCGAGAAATACGCGGCGGAAAAAAACATGTTCGAGTTCAGCGGCTACAAGCTCGATAGCGGCCGCGAGATTAACAACGCGCTACGTTCGCAAGGAAATTATAAGTCACGGTCCCTGTTCGCGGATCCCTTCAAGAGCAACCCCATCACCTCGATGACGAGAAGCTTCAACCGCAATCCCGTAGACGCTGCAGACGATGAATTCAGCGTCGAAGTCCATGTTGAGAAGTCTGTGTCTCAAAGTGTGTGTCATGATCCACTCGCATTCGAACGGGAGGATTATCGACAACACCGAGTAATATGGGATGAAACAACTGTATCGCAGGCCGTGTAGCATGGTGTTGTGCATTCGTACTATCATTATTAGTCCTATAATTTTGTAAGCAAGACGTCTTCTCTGAGATGATCACACAAACACAAGAATCGTTTTAATCATAACTTGCCACTAGCATTCGAGCTCAAGCGAAGACTGTTGCATCCGAGTGTATGGAACAAATTGATGAAATCCAAATAATATTACAGTGGATCTATGGCAACTCCTCGTTAGTGGGAGAGGTGTAGAGATTTGGCAAAGGACGCACGCTAAAGCACTACCAAACGCTTGCTGTTTGGCCAGGCGAAGGTACAATAACGGGACTCGTTGGACGAACTTCCTGTGTGCTTTTCGTGTCCGCAGGAGGTGGAGGGGGCGGCTGCGCTTCTTTCCGCCACTCAATCTTCTCTACACGAACCTCCCCCTCAATAAGCTGGTAAAGATATGTTACGACGACGGGTCCTTGGATGTCAAGCAGTGCGAAGGAAGGGATAGGTTCGCTACGAATGTAATTAGCAAACAATGAAGTCTGGAGCCACCCAGAACGTACTCTGTGAAAGCTGGAGACCAAGCACCTGTAGCAGTCCCAGGGTTTAAGAAGAAGCGATTGTCTCGTTCTGTAGCTTGGAAGCTGTAAGAGCCGCTAAGTTCGTTGTTGAGTACTTCGATATAGAAGTGGACACGAACACATGGGTGTGACCAGATACAAGGACGTCAACGTCCATTTGACGGGCTATAGCGCTCAGAGAGTCCAAATCTCCTGTAGGAACGCACTGGTGGCCATGAATGAGGCCTATTCGAATTGGCGAGTGCGTCAAGGTAATGCTCAGAGGGAACGCAGGATTCTAGCAGGGTATCGTCGATCTTTAGCAATGGTCGCCAAGTCAATGTAAGGCTATTGCATACCTCGTCGTAGTCCCCTCTGACGACATTCACGTCGGGCGCAACTGTCCTGAGATACTCGAGCGTTTCCTTGTCACAGACGTTGCCAGTACAGATGATCTGCTGTATCTTCCCGGGAAGCAGCAGCTTCTTGAACTTCGCCGGGAGGTCGTGCACCCGGTGAGGAATATGAAGGTCGCCAATGACGAGGACAAGGACCATTGTGTAGTTGCTGGTTGGCCGTCCGAGTTGACGAAGACGAAGCGCGTCGGCGTCGGCACCAACGCAGCACGCGCACGCCTACGCGTCCGCAGTACAAATTCGACCTCCGTCAACCTTCCCCAGAACTTGTCCTTCGCGTCCATGGCGCACAGTCTCACTCCCGAATGCACCCCGCTCAAACACGAATACGATGCTTGCTTTAATGCCTGGTTTGAAGGCTATCTACAGCCAGCGGTGAATGCTGCCTCCCTCACCGACGAACAACGAGTCGCGTACTCGCGACAAAAGGCGGAAGAGTACGAGCAGAAATGCGGTAAAGTCTGGGAGAGCTATAAGAACTGCGTGCAGGTGTGTAATCCCGACTCTTTTGTCTCTTTTTATCGTGTTTCTTATCAGTGACTTAGAAAGCCGTGAAGGACAAGGGCTTGGAAGATATGCTTGCGGAAGCAACTAAGGACGACCCATTGCTCGAACCGCCAGTTCAAAATGGTTCTTCCTGATATTCACGAGCATCGATATTGCTTTGACTGAGGATGAATTGACTCTACTTCGGCGCAATTCAAATTGTAAGCAGGCCTTACATCTGTTGAAATATATTTTCACGACGAAGTCAGGGCCTACACTCTCCACTCGATTACCGTATGGATCTGAAGCTACGCTTGGGATATACCAGCATTAGCACTGTCGCCCTTATGATGACAACTCACGTTTTGCGGAGAGGAGTTCATTCTCCTCGTTGACGCAAAGGCTTGCGGACCATCCAGGTATACACTCTTCGTAGTGGAACCGTTTGGTCCAACGGCCGAAGAACGGAAAGCTGAGGGGCATTCATCGACATGAAACAGTATCGTACTTACTGTTGCTGTTTGTAAATGACAATCATTCTCAACTGTGTGTATAATCCGTGATTAAACCAAACCAGTGTACTCTACAAGATGCAATTCCTACACGTATCGACAACAAAGCGAAGTATATGGTACAGTACAGATGAGACTGTTCAAAGAAGAAGCACAGAGTCAACCACAAGATTTACTGAACAACAGTTGGTGTGCTCAGCAATTTGTCGAGCTCCTTCACTCGGGCTTCCCATTCGCCCACAGAAGCCAACTTCGTCTCAAGGTCGACAATCTCCCTATCAAGTTCCATCCTTTCTTCCGCCGTACCAACCCGCGTGCAAGTCCAACTGTTGTCGCCGTCCCCGTAAAGTGTGAGGAGGTGAGTGTGGTATTTTGCGAGAGTTGGTCTGGATAGAAGAAGTCAGTTTGGCTGTGGTTTCGAAATATGTGAGATGCGACAACGCACCGTAGTGAAATCGTGATGAGGGTGATACCAAGAGATTTGGCATGCTCGTACATTGCGCCTTCCACGTCGCTGGACACAGCGCTTGTGCACTCTGAAATCAAGACGTCAGCTATATACAGAAACATCACGCTGAAAACCAAACCAACCATCGAGCAACGCGAATTTCGGCCGATGATAGAATACTCGAGCAAGTCCCATCTGTCGCACTCTTGTATCAGCCACGGTACAAGACAAGACAATGGTAACCTTACCCTCTGTTTCTCCCCTCCGCTAAGGATGTCCCGCCATTCTTTGCGGGTAGCCCAACCGCCCTCTCGCTCTGGCAGATACGCCAAATGCGCGGCCTTCAGTATCTCTAAGAGGTCGGCCTCGCTTTTCCCTGACTGAAGGAATTGAGAAAACGAATGCGGATAGATTACCCTATTCATAAATAGTCAGCAACTCAGCCCGGAAACACATCGTGCTATGATACTAACTGGTCAAGAAGCGTTCCCGCAACCATATACGCGCGCTGAGGGATGACAAAGACATCTCCAGAGCCCAGTGGCGGTCGCGTAACTTCTGCATCTGGTCCTGACCCCGCCCAAAGACCCGCGATGACACGGGCAATGGCAGTTTTGCCTACTCCATTCGTCCCGGTGATCATCAGATGCTCTCCGCGTCCAACTTTCAGCTCGAAGCTCAGATCGCGCACCAAAATTGTGTCGAAGCGCGTCTTGCCGTATCCGTTGGTGTAGTGCTCGTCGTCACTGTCTACGTCAAGCCCCCCGTTACTAGATTCGAAACCAGATGAGAGCGAAGGAACGACGATGTCGACGTCTTTCAGGGCGACAGTATCCGGAGATGAAGAGAAGGGTATTGATGTCGGGAGAGAATGTAACGTCGACAATAGGGTGTATAAACGAGTCGTGTAGCCTGCGAGCTCGAGGACGTCCTTGTACGCATACATGAGCCGGCCTCCAGCGTCAGCGAGAGATAGGAGTAATCGTCGAGATGAGATGTAATCTGCAATAGAAGTCAAGCACGCTTCGAGGATAAGCAAAGGCATTGTGCTTACTTTCTGTCCTGTCTGCGACGGCATTGTCCAGAGCGTCAGAAGTAGGAGGGACCTGAACTCCCACCGTCCGCGTTCGCGTGATGAGTACTGGGATGGAGATGAGGCAGTATCCGGCGGCGGACCACAAGTACTTGATAACAAAATCTTCTGTCCATTCGTACGCGATGCGGAGCTATGCCTTGCATTTAGTCGACTAGGTACAATACCATATCGAAGCCGCTCACCTTGTATATCGAGTCGATGTGTCTAACGAGTCTAGAATACGCCATCCACAGGATGCTTCGTTCTCTAGCTCCGCCGTTGTAGAACCTTGAAGCGCTTGGTGAGAATTCGCCGAGCACTGAACATCTAACAGTCACTTACGCAACCTCCTCGCTCTCTCGTCCTATTCGATTCATGCCCGTACGATATTCGCCTTCTAACATGGCTTCCACGGCAGCGAGACGGCCAAACGCCGGGGTAACAGCACGTAATATTTTGACGGTTAGGTAGTAATTAGCGAATAAGAGGACAGTCCCGCGGAATCCCAATGTCCGAGATAATTGGGCGGTGAATATGAAGAGATCTAGCGTGGGTTTCATGACGTTTCCGCTAAACACGATCAATTAAGTAAACGAAATTTGAAGTGATTGGATGCGCTTACTAGAGTGCAGAAAGAGAGTCACAGAAAGCAGCAATGTCAGACGTCATGTATTGGTCGACACCTTCTAAACCACCAGGTTGAGTGATGCGGTAGTATCTTAGAGATGGAGATGACGAAAGGTATAAATCGTGCGTATATCGAGTGAGTCGCGTTCTCAATCGTAAGGCCAGCTTGGATTGGAGGTGTCGCAACTTCATTGAGAGTGAGTTTCAGACGAATCAAGAGTAACGGAAATGATCATTACCATTGAATTTGTATACGTGCTGGGAATCGCGAATGCGAACCACCATCCCAGGCCTCGTAGAAATCCTGGTCCATTACCACTCACCTAATAAAACAGCACTCAACACATGAAGAGAGATCATTCAATAGATTGCTCACTAGATCTCTAACTATCCGGCCATCAAGTTTAGCCACGCCTACACTCAAAACTGTCCGCAATATAAGGAAGAAGGAATGAAGAACGACTATAAGCGCTTCTTTTGATGTCAGGGAGGGAAATGCTATCCGTAGGATAGCAGATAATTGTCGGAGAAAGACCTTGTCGACATTCGGCTTGTGCGAAGGGTGGACTTGGGGGAAGTGTGCGGCATCAGCTGCGAATGTTGTCGCTGGGGTAGGTTGGATCTTGACCTGAAATGCATGATGAGCTCAAGAACTCGCGGAAACATAGATTCTATCAGGAGCAGACTTCGACGACGGCGACCGCTCAAAGGACGCTCTTCAGGGAGGTCGAAGGTACCCTAGCTCTGATACCCTGGTTTGAGAAGAAGTTGAGCTCACTTTTGATACCCTCCCACGAAATGGGACCAGTAGCGATCGACTACCGTCCGGCTCATCGACATACAATTGTTGGACGGCTTTCGCAAGGTCTTCGGGGGAAAGTCGATCAGAGTGCGTTGAATCGCCCTTCTTATTCTTGAACGCGCTATTGCGAAGTAATACGAGAGCAGCGAGCACGACCACGAGGGGCATTCGATGTCTCTTGAGAGCGTCAATACTCAGAGATGCTGCCATCTTTCGCGTTGATCGCCTCCAGCTTTGCGGTGTCGCGCCTCTGACGTTGTGGTTCGTGACGAAAGAGCTGTTGGGGAAGAGAGGAGCAAGTAGAATACCGAGTCCGAGTAGTGGAGGCCACGAAGAGCGTGCCGTCACTCGAAGGACAATTGGCCGCGCACAAGAGCGCTCCCCCGCGTTTGTTTGCATGTGAAATACCGTGACATAAGCAAACCCTACGCGCACTAAAGTTAGAACCCTAACGCTTTGATGATCGCTTCTGGGCAAAAGCTGTTCGCGACACTTTTGCAAGCTTCATCAACAACCACCAACATCCTCGTTCTTTCGTCCTCGCATCTCTTGCAGGACGTTCTCGACTCATCACCTCACCTGCATGGACTGACATTTCATTTTATACTCTTTGTTTCGTGTCTCAAAGGCGCACCTAGCGAGTGGTTGTGCTCGGAGTCGTCGCGTACACTGGGATCCCCCATTTGTACGTCGGTGGTCGACTTGACGGGGGATGGAACCCAACGAGAACGATGGGTCAAAGACACCAGACTCGCGCGGTCGGAAGGTCTACCCAGCCTCGCTTGCGTTAGACGACAAGAACCGTCATGTTCCTCTGCATCGACGCGGCAAGTCAAAGACGTTCGAGCGTTTAGAGGATCTACTTCGCGAGGCGGGTTACAAAGAGACTCGAGTATTCACACCGGAGGCGGAAAGGCTGGCTTTTGAGGCTGGACAGCGGGCGAAGAGGGAGAAGGAGAGGAGAAAACGCGTTTCAGCCTTAGGTTCGACCAACGGACTCGGGGGTGCGGTCGCAAACTTGTTCACAGGGATCATTCGTCAAGGGGAGCAGGTTATACGAGGGGGAGCCAGACCATCCGAGATCGTGGGCCATTCAGAAACTGGTCTTGAAGGAGAGATGCATTCGTCGAGGCTGGCAATTGATTCCTCGGACCCACCATCCCCATCTCCCAGTCCCAGATATCATCAAATCCGGCGACCATTCACACCCAACAGTTTTTCTTCCGATTGCAATTCGCCTCAGTCTTCGAATATGCCGTCGAGTTCTTCGTCTCGTTCACCGCCTCGAATCGCGCGGCGGGTACCTGACGCACGAACTACCCTCCGTCATATGATCTCCGCACCGAATATCCCTCAGCGGCGCCAAGTGCCTCCTCCTTCGCGTAGAACGTCAGAGCGACCACATAGCCAAGTAGAAGCGAATGCGCAGCCCCCATTGCCTTCAAATTGGTTGCAGACCGTGAAGCAAGCGGTGTTGGGGACAGGTTTGGAATCCGGGGCGTATGTGGGTGGTCCTGTGGGTGGCCGTGGTCGAACTACTCGGAACGCGAGAACGCCTCAGAGTAGACGCCAAATGCTCCGCGATCCGTCAGGAAGAAGCCCATCTGCAAACAGAAGGGTGTTTACTCCGCATGTTCCCCGCGCGCATACATCACCTGGCGTCGTCACGACAGCATCTGTCGTTTGTAGATCGGCACCAGGTTCTCGTTCCTCCTCTGCTTCTCGTGGGGCAAAGCGAGGAAAGGAAAACCAGAACATATTCGTCCCGAGTTTAGGTGTCACGACAATCGAAGGAGACGCATGGCCGACAGTTGGTGCTGTGACTTCATCGGATAGTGCACCCGTCATTCGTCTAGATAGCGAAAGCGACGACGATTCAGACGACGGAGAACTATGCTTCGCCCGTCTCATCATTCCCAACAAGCGCCAGCATTCGATACAAAGCCTACGAAAGCATTTACACGATGCTGCAACTCCAACGCACCGACCGTTCGTTAGACCAATAGCGTCTACAACGAGCTCGCTTCGACGCGTCTTCAAACCGTCCAGATCCAACACCGCGGAAGATTCTTTCGATGACGACGGTCTTCAACGTTCGTGGCACCAATATGGTGCCGAATGCACGGACGATACTGCTGATGAGTGGTCAGACAGTGGATTACCCGGCTTCGAGCGGACGGTGAAGAAGCGTGCTCCCTTGCCGTGGGCTTCGTGGTCAACAAACAAGACTTAAAGGACTTCCTCTCATTCGCACCAGGACGCAACAGCTATAACATATTCAGGCATGCAGCACAAAATTATCACTATGTATTCATACAGTCGTTCCCTTCGACCATCGTCTTCAGCTACATTATATGCATCTCTCCGTCTCTCCGTCTCTCCTTCACCGCTTTCGAAACCATACACAAATACCACTGTCGTTCAAACAAAGGATATATCCATCGTATTATTCATAACATTCCTTACAAGTTCCTTACCTGTATCATTTGCTTGTCTCTTAACGTACATCTGGGCTTGCGCTCTTTAAATCACATTTGGGATTCTCGTGTACAGTAGAAGTTTCGAGGTCACAAGTATCATACCGTTGTTTTATTTTATGGATTTTATCGTGCAAAGTTGCGAACCTCCCTCGGAGTCCCGCCTACAACGGGCGTGGGAAACCAAAAGTTGGCCTTCGAGGTTCGCGTCGAACATCTTGGTCGTCGTGTTCGTTGGTTTGCTTCCGCCTGTCATGGACTTACGCCTCTCCCCTACATCACGTTCTCATTCTTGATTGTATATTTCATTTCTATTATCCGCGAAGACCGTCAAAATGAGTGCACTGGATGACATTGGGGAGGATGCACGTTGGAAGCAGAAAGAGTATTTATAGTGCGTTTTCGAGAGCGAATTCAACCTGGAACGCGACAATTGACCCTCGTTACTCTGCATAGCACCGTCTTGAACCTCCCAGTCTATGCGTCTGAGGCCGACATACGAGACCGCCATAGGGCGCTGTCTCTCATTTACCATCCCGACAAGCAAAGAGATGAACGGACGAAAGACACTGCCATGAAGAGCTTCCTTGAAATACAGAAAGCGTATGAAAGTTCGTTTTCATTCTCTTATTTTGTAAGATATTGTCTGAGTGATGCTGGGAAACAGTCTTGTCTGATCCATTTTACCGGTACGCATGGGGCGCTTGGTTTGTCTCGCTGTAGCTCATATGTTCATCCCTTGAAGGGTTGTCTACGATACGTTAGGTATGTGGCCACTGGTGAATCGCAAGTTATGGATGAGTACTGACGCGTATACCAACAGGCTATGAAGGACTAAAGCTCAAGATACCCGACCACTTTCGTTCGCTTCCGGAACGAGAAGTGCGTAATATTTGCTTCCGACGTTGAGTTGGAGAGTGTCAGTAACATTTCTGACTTAACCATAGCTGATAGATTCCCTTCGGAGCCTCATGTATTCGAGCTCCGTATCACTATTAGAATCACGTGTGCACGCGAAAGGACGCGTCCAGTGCTCCGTCGACGTCCGGGAATTGTTTGCTGGGGGAGCTCTCGCAAGGGAATGGCGCACCGATCTTATGGAAAGGCTACAAGCCGTCAAAGTGGTCGGGTTGGGAGTACGACACAGTTTTCAGGTACGCAGCATCATTGTTATGTGTAAGGATGTAAGATTTCTAAATCTCAATCAGAAAAAAATTGCCCCAAGTACGAGGGCGGTTTTCACCGGGAAAATGAATCAAGGAGCCGACGAGGACGACATGGGAGCCAAAACTAGAACGAATATTCAAGGAAACGTCGTTGGGACTATTATTCATCAATATTCGCCGTCGTTGAGGTTAGAGGTCAGCATTCATCGTACAAACTGCTCGCGATGAAATGTTTAATGACGTTAGTTTACGCGCTTCCTGCGCCTTGGTATAATTCCGGTACACTCAAGTGCACTGCAAATCTTCTGCGCAGACATCTTGCAAATTTCTCACTTGCATACGCGAACGAGGGCACTGGGGTAGAGATCGGGTTCCCTATAATTCCGAGGCTCAACGCAATGCTTCCCTTCCCTCCTTTAACGCTCGCTCTTCGACGACAACTATTTGCGGACGCCCCTATCATCGGCAACCTAGATTTCTCGCTAAATCGTAAGATTCCTTCTGTCGGTATCGGTATCGCTCGCCCAAATATTGGGAAGAAAGGCGATGTCTTTACCCTGGGATGGACGTGTGGATTTGACCTCAAGCTGTTCGGTGGAGGTCCTCGTATTCACGGGTCCTCGAGAGTGGCTTTCCAGCAGCACAGCATAGCTGTGGAAGTTGGATTGCAATATACTCTGATGGGTCTCGTCGGGCAAGTTACGGGTGAATGGGAGAGCGAGAGTGGAGATACAGGCATAGGTGCAACTGTTGGGAGCAGTGTTCAAGGGGTCTACCTCCGCTTAAAGTTAGTGACTACTATCTTAGTCAAGCTGATCACTACAAAGACTTACATCGCTATATAGTATGAGGCATCTAGGCCAGACTCTCATTGTGCCTATCGTCCTTTCGTCGGAGTTCTCGACCGGTCTGGTGGTTCTTGCGTCTGCGCTTCCGACCGCGGCGTATTTGCTCGGAGATTACTTCGTTCTTCGTTCGCGGAGGGAGAAACGACAATCTGCGTAAGTTCAAGAAAATGTTGCGTGCTTAGTTTCTTTTAACGCTAAAGTAACATAGTCGCAGGCACGCTCTACTTCAAATGCGGGACGATTTCGTCTCAGAACGCCAGAGAGAAGCCTCTGAAGCTATTTCTCTCATGGCGGATGCTGCTCGGCGGATAACGCAAGCTGAGAGAGATCGTGATGGTGGGTTCGCTTACTCCTCGTCTCACAGATAGAATTTATTCTTTTCACTTTCTTAGGACTCGTAATCATTGAGGCCTCATATTTCCCCCTTGACGAAAGCGGAGATATTGTTAAGGACCTTGAAGTAAATGTTTCTTGTCCATTGCAAGCGTTGGTCCAAAACGGACAGTTGTTCGTACCAGGCGGCAGACCAAAGGTAAATCTTCGTTCGGCGGGAATTTGCCTCGGCTCTACTTTGAATGCTAACGGCATCGCGTCCTATTTGCATTCCAGTCTGCACTCCGAGGCTTTTATGACCCTTTGCCGGATTACAAGAAGCGACTCTCTATACGATACGATTTCCGGGGCCGCGCCCACTATGCGGAGTTCCAGGACCTCGCACCCATTGTCTTACCCTTGGAGTGTGCGTCCTTTCTAAATCGTCATTCATCCTTTCTATCTTGACCACTGTTCTAATGTATCCACATCTAGCTCATTTGGTTGAAGCAAGGACATGAGGATTATGATATTTCGAAATCGAAGTACGCTCTCGCAACGCGTCAAGTAACAAAATACCCCCAATTCAACCGTAGCACCCACGCGTAGGAGTATAGAAGGCTCCGCATGCCTTGCTCGCGGATTTAGACTCTTTCGCAAAGCCATTTGAATTGCTTGAAGTTTGGGGGAAATTCCGTCCGCATTTTTTCTTCCTTCCAGTGAGTGTACCTTGCCTCGTCCGTTCGGGTTCCATGTGCTCTTGGGGTAGGCGTGGGCCCGACTCTCCAAGTTTATCCTCGCGTATCGCGCCGCTCCCGACGCAAGAGTTTCTACATCAAACCGCTTGCGTATCAACAAGTACGTCCGTCTTTTGTATTTTCGTCGCCCATTACATCGCCGAGGACAAAATGTCCGGTGCAAAACATAGTTCATGTGTTGGCACGGAAGACTGGAGGCTCTCGTAACCCACCGCTTCTACCATCCAATCTATGCCTTTAAGACTCCGAGAGAGCTGCGACGCGGCGGCTGAACATCGGCGCGGGGACGCTACACGATTCGTGTCAGCATACGGACTTCAGAGCAGTTATTTGCGGTCTCAAGTGTCTGAATTGGTCTGGCGGGTGTGAGAGTATGCAGATGACGATCCCTCAGCCCACCCAGTTCCGCGGGAAAGCTATCAACAACATCTAGAGCTCCCCCTGATAGTGACGTTTTGCGCGAGCAAACGATTGATCGAGGAGGGTGAAGAGTGCAGGAAAGGACCAACTATCCCTTGGAATTCTTATTAGAGTTGGTGCGTTCTCATACCTTTCTTTTGGATTGCCTGGGTCGTTCCCTCTTTACTGACCACCAAAACTGCTTCATCTTGTCCTAGATAACTTTTTCTGAAGTTGGCTTTGATCTCGCTGCTTGTAATCCACGACGGAAGAAAACCGATGACGGTCGGTCGCTTTTCGGATGTCTGTTGTCTATTTGTTCGGTACTGGCGCCGTTCCGTTCATTATGGCCAAAGTGGTGTCCAGTCCTTGGTGTGAGAGGTCCATTTTGTGTGGGTGCCGGCGGCTCTCAAGGTGCAAAATTTGCAAGACGACTTTATGGAATAGGCTACGCGCTCGGCCCTCTTGACCGGTACCCGTCTCAGTGGTTCGGCAGAGCCAACTCTCAAGTCCTAGCGAAAGAGCCATTTCGCGAAAACGTTCCGTGCTTCACGCAAGTTGAAGTAGGGAATGAGACGTCAGTCAATGTGGTGACCCCTACTTTTACCACATACATGTATCAATGCTCGCAGCAACGCGCGTGATGGTGTGTCCCAGTCGGGTGCGTTGATTGTGTTTCATTGCCATCTACTCCTCTCTGACTGCGTCTGTGCATCTATCCATCTAATTTGCTATTTCGCCCAAATCTTTCTTCAGGTTCAATACGGCGACGGCTTCGTGGCGTGGATTAGAGGCGCAAACATGTCGACAATGCGGACGATTGATGTCAAATATTCCTGCGGGGTGGTGTCCCTTTTCACGGGCTCGCCGCAACTATACTCCGCCTACTCATGGAAATGGTAGCGAAACCTTTTGGTGCAACTCAATCTGGCAACGATATGAAACTCTTTGGCCGGTAAGCACTGCTACGGTCGCAATGAACGGAGTGCTCATGGCCTGTCTGCTTTTTTGTTTGACAGAGAATCGATACTCAGTAGTTCCGTTTCAGGACATTCGCAACGACGTATTTGTGGTTGCGCGTTTTGCGTGGTAGCCGCCCTCCAACCGTGAATCATTTCTATCGAATCTGGATCCTAAGGTTCTGAGAACTACCACAGTCAAGGTGCGGGGATACGGTTGCTGCAATGCGTCTTGCATCATTGCGCGCATGCAGAGTACTTCTATGTCAGGCAGGTTTTTCTTATTCTCCCGCTTGAGGCTAGAAGATCATTCCGTTCCTGTCACTCTCGCAGCCTTGTGATCAGCAGAGGAAACATTGCGAACCGTAAGTGATTTGAGTTCGTTGTTCAATTCCAAGGTTCACTCATTAAATTTCATGCAAAACCTTTCATCTCGGCAGAGGGGCGTCAAAGGGGATTTTGAGGCCTCGTCAGGCGTCCGCCACGAAGCAGAAGATCTAGACATCAAGCATCATTATCTACTCGTATGGAAAGATCATGCGCGAAAGAGAGATCCCCATTTCTTCCCGTCTTCGCGAAGGACAAGCCTGTCATCTCGAGTCTAATAAGATGCAGACGCCATGACAGCGGAAGGTAGAACACACCCACACAACTCTATGGCTTGGGTGCGCGTGCGTGCACGTAATTCTCCAAATGAAGAACGAGAAGTACGTGCATGCAAAACCGAATGCAAGGACGCGTGAACGACCGCGGGCGTGAATAGATGGCTTAAAAATATTTATGGATGCGCGGACTTACCGTGCAAGTCTTTGATGAGTGAGTTGAAATTAGATTCAATTTGGGATTGATAATTTACAGTGTGTTGGGTACGTTTATGGGCATGCTCGAGCTTTTCGCAGGTCTGTCAAAGATGTCAAAAACCTCGAGTCTAATACATACCATCCTTGCGGTCTTTGCAGTTCCTCGGCCTCGCTGTCGGCATGGGCCGTCCCTTCGCGTAGCTAGAGCTCTGTTGGACATCAGGCCGAGGGTGCGAAGGTAGGAACTCAATGAAAGAACGATTACATTCTGTGAGGGATGCTGATATCGAGAAATAGGATGGCGCTGCCGATGCGTTTATCCGCGTTGCGTTTCCCTCTGGAGAGAAAGGCATGGGGTCGACTTAACGGGATAAGCTCGGAGCTATGAGTGCCGTTTTCTTCAGGTTCAGGTCTGGTACTGGTACTGGTGCCTCCTCGAGGACAATGGCTGGGGATGGACGAAAAGAGCGTACAACAACACACGCCTACGCGTACCACAAATTGAGATGCGCATGCGAAGTGGATAAACCTTTCGATTCACTGGCGCTGGAAAGACGTATTCATGGTATTGTCTTCGTCCCTTCGTACGCACCCGCAAGTTAATTCGTTTCGGATTCGAACACGCCTAATACCTTTTGTCTATCTTCTAGGAACACTTCTTGAATTCATCCTCCCTCCGATTGTGTATTCGCTGGCGGCTCCACGGGCGCAAGTCAATGCCAAAAATCGTTCTCCGCGTCCGGCCGACAGCAGACAGCGCATGCAGCGTCCACGCCTCGCAACCATATTTGGCCCAAAAGTTTTGACGTCGCACCGACGCCCGGCGCAGGAATCAAAAGCATAATCCTCCTCTATCCTTGCTGTGACCTGTCTTGTCCTGCTCCTGCATCCTGCCCATCATCGATCCCTGCACTCCCTGTGCAGAACGAGACCGAGATGCCCTGTCGGCGGAGAAGCATTGAGCAAACGATGGCGTCGAGATCGTGCTGAATCTATCTGGCCCTGCCGTACGCACATGTGGTTTTTGGTCCTGACATTAGATTGGATTGAGTCCGAGACGGTACGGTGCACCATATTTGGGGACTTGGACGGCGCGAAGCGGGACGGCTCCGCGCCGCAAACTTGCAGAAAGAAAAGCGGTTTCGTTCAGACCTGGATTTTCAAGAAGGCGCGACTGCGACGGACACGGAGTCCAAGTTTCGAATTCCAGGTCGGTCTTCGAATTCTTGCAACTACTACGGTATTCTAAACGACTGGCAGCTTACCATTCGATTGGGGTGCAGAAACCTACGCGAGGTAAGCTTCTGCATACGCATCGTACAAAGTTCCTTGCTGACCTCAACTTCTTCATCCAAAATTCACCCAACGCGGCCAATACCATCACGCACATGTCCAGATGATCTTCCGGATGGGTGTTAGTTGGGTGAGGAAGGCAACACGTAGATAGGCGGCGTTTAGGGAGGAATTAGACGTGCAAGCCTGCCTTCGCTCCATCTTTCTTCCGTCCTTCCCTTCCTCCTCCTCTCTTTCACGGGACCTTTTTCGAATGGGTGTTCTGGCTTCTGGCAACTTACTTACGGTTATGCAGATCAGATGAGCGGCGAACGGCGAAATGAAGGCGAAATGAAGTGGAGGTGCGTGAGTTCGTCTACGTGGTCTTATGCTAATACTAATTGGACAAGACTTATCTGGCTTCTTATTCTTTAGCGGATCATCCTCACACACGTATGTAGAAAATCCACACATTCGATACATCCGCAAATCTTCCAATGGCGGAAGAGGAAGTCGATTACTTTGTTTCGAGAGCATGCGCCTTGTTCTTTCCCCCCACTCACGTCATACCTGAAGGAGTTTAGGGCTAGTAGAGGAGAGACGAGAGAACAACGTAACGAGGCGGGTGGACCACTTCCACCATTGCGACGAAGAACAAGGAAGCCAGACTTTCAGATATGGAGGAAGCACATGTATCATCATATTGCGCGCTCACGAACGACCCGAGACGACCCGACGCTTCCCTTCGTCTGGACGTGTATTACCGATTACCTCTCAAGGCCTCAAACTTCTCTTACTCACAAGGACAATGCTTGAAGGAGTCGCGATCATTCGGGCGGGCGCCTTTGCTTGATATGATACGATGATTATCGATGCCGTGATCGACGACTTGGACTCGGACGTCTCGGAGGCTGCTTCAAAGTTCTGGCTTTCGAGCCAAATGGGACTGTGAAGATTTCGAGGAAATCTTTCCAGTGGGCGAATCCTCTAGGCCTTCATTCTCGGTATGCTTCCTTCCAGTTCCGGAACCTCCTTCGAGCGTTCGTTCGCGTTCCTAAGATCTCAAGTTATCCCGACTTCACAGGACTGCGCGAGTCATCTCGATGTCGAGGTGGATGTACGGTGCGGACGTACGCGGGGCTCTCGCGATCGAACTCTTCACCGCCGTGCACCGACCATTGACAACGATCGAAGGCGTCGACTTACGTTTTGACGACGAATTCGAAATATGTACCACCTGTGATGCCAGAGCCGTCCCTCGGGGAAGAGAGAGAGCCACGAACAATCGATCATACGGGGTAGATCATACGACGACGAGGATAGACGAACGCGTGAAACCGAAACGTCAGGTCGAGCTCGAGCTCGTATGATCCTGACGCGCCTGACGGGGCATCAGTGCATTTTTGTGACCCCAGTGCCTCGAGGCTGCAACCTCCAACTGAGAGGCTCAGGTTATTTCTTGCATAACCTTTAGCGTCTCTGGTATGTACTATACGGCGATCTATTCCTCTGAGTCCCACCCGAGTTTTACTGACCACATGCCTCTTTTTTGATTCGATTTGACTCGGTGTTTCCAAACGCAACCATCAAAGCTCCGGCGCGGTCAAGCATTTCTAACCTCCCCAACTTCCCAAAGGCGTATTTATGCGTCAGATAGAGTTGGCATATGCATTCTCCGTTTTCTCTTCGTTTTATAGAGAAGTAAGCGGGGCTTGCCGCGTGCATGTCCACATGCCAATACCAGTGAGTGAGCATTGCTTCGACCTCGATGACCTCGCTTACCGCGCTGGCGTGGTGGCTTCTCAATACGACTCGACGCCCTAATCTCGCGATTCTTGTCTCCTCGTCCTCGATATCGATATCCTCGGTCCGTCGAGCATATGCACACTTCATATGTGCCTCATAGTGAGTGATGTATGGGGTCATCGGAGCACGAGGACGAGGACGGTGGGCGCGTGTGCTGTGTGCTCGACGACATGTGCTCGCCAACCGCACCGGTCAGCTATGTCAAGAATAAATTTTTTGGTGCAAGGTAGGGTGGGTTAAGTGGTCGGCTACCTTAGAACGAAAATTAGGGTGAGGAGGTGCCTATGTTAGGCTGCTTACATGGCTGAGTTAGTCTTGGTTTTGATTATGTTTTAGTTAGTTTTGAGTATTTGTTTGCGGTTTGGCTTTTCGTGTCTCAAGCTAGTATGTACCTAATTCAACAGCTAATCCGTATCCACTGTCTGTGTGTCTCAGTCAAGTGGTGTTTCGCAAGGCATGCTCACGCGGACTGTCGTCACCAATCGCTACACCGACTCGGAAGACCACCGACTCGGAAGCAAATCGTCGGTGGTGACGCAGTGACGCGTTGGGCGGCGGAAGCAAATTCTGAACCTATCCAAATCAAAATCCAAGCTCGCGATCGGAATCGGAATCAAAAATCATATCAAAAGCGTAATGTTATCCGATATGTTTTGAGGGACAGCTGCGGTATTTGGACAACCGAGCGCCGCCGTCCAGGTCAGGACACCCATTGTTATTTTTTGTATTTGATTCAGGTCTCCAGCCTCTAGGTCAGGTCCGGATTTCGAAATGAATGTATGCATAGGGTACGAATATGATAAACGACTCATCGGAAATCGTAGTGGAGTACAGGAAGGGTTGGACCTCGAACTATGTTAGTATGTAAGCGGCAAAGGGAGGGATATGAATTGTTCGTGGTGCGAACCTGACTTCCGAGCTCCTCCGGGGTGATTCAAGTTTGTGCTTCGTTGTAATTTAGAAGATTTGCGGGGAGCGGGATCGGGGAGCGGATGATGTAGTCATGGATAATATGGAAGATGTATTGGATGATGACGGAGGGTGTTCGCGAGTTGCCAGTTGTGTTGCAAGTATATGTATACTGCTAGCTACTGCGCTAATACTGCCATAGTGCCAATTGCAACACTACAGCAGGGATGTAATGATACGAACGATGGGCGTTTACGCAAGTGCACGCATGATGCGTCTCCACACCCGCTGCGATCGAGATGTCTGTCTGTCTGTCTGTCTCTCTTAGCTAGTTTCAGCAGTTAGCAGTAGTAGCAGTCGCGAGGATAGCACAGCGAGGCGAGTCTCGCGATTGCACCTCATCTCCGACCTCGAGTATAAATACCTAAATCATCATGCATCATATGCATCATCATCATTGGAATGATGATGTCCGGGAATATCCAGGTCTCTTATCGCTGGCACTGACGCTGTTACTGACAGTTCGCTGACCTTGGCTTCCATGCGAGGTGTCGTCGTGCAGGTGTCGACGTGTTGTGGACGTGCTGTGGACCGTGACACCCAGGCGTGCGGGGAGAGGGGGGTGGCGTTGATAATATGATATCTGGTTATTCATGATTGTGGCTTGAACTGGACCTCGACCTCGACCTCCTCGACCAGAGTCTGTCCGTGACATCGAGGGATGAATGTAGAGCATTTCGGCGAACATAAAGGCACTGTAGACGCATAAGCTGCGCGAAATATTAATGTCAGACCCGGGCCTGAATTCTACACCGCGCACGCGTTCAACGCTCAAGGTTTGTAATAATAATGATAGATAAGGACGTACGTACGTACATTACATTGCATACCGTATGTCATCCGTCCGTCCGTTTCGCTTCTTTGATTGGGTATAGGAGTTAGTCGTCGCGTAGTCGTAACTTAGCCTTACAGTGTACCTCTAAAGCGGCACGGCTAGGACGGCTTGGACGGCTGGATGGTTGGACGCCGCCGCAATGTCACGGCGGCTCGAGCTAATAAATCTTGAGAGATTTTGACGCATTGTACACACCGGCGGAAGAGAAACAGAGGCGAAAGTAGGTTGCCGGATAGTCGTCGTATTGAGCGTTGAGCTTGAGGAGGGAGACTTGCGGCGGCGAAACCGACCACCAGCACAATCAATGCTCGTAACGAAGGAGTCCGAGTTCGTAGATCTGAACACAATTGAAGCGGACGCTGCGGTTCGCCGGCCGGTGTTGATTGTCCTATCTTCGAAATTCGTTGCGAGCGGCTATCGAGGTTGGGGAGGGCAAGGAAACTTGCGGTGAGACGAGTGCGATGGCGGGTGCTGGTGCTGGTGCGGTCGGCGAGTATGGTCGGCGACGGAGACGTTGGGGAACATCGAGGATGATAGGTTTCCAGTTTCGATTCCGAGAGCCTTTCGTCGGATACAGGTTACAAACTGAAATTGCATGATGAATCTTCGTTTCTCGATCCGAGTCGGCGAGCTACCGGGCACCGTCTGGCCATTCCTGGTCCGAGATTATTAGTGTCGCAGTTCGTTGATATGAAAGCAATATCCGGATGTTGCAGTGGGGAGGCGTCAAGCTTAAGGTTGAGGCTCGAGGTTTTGAGACCTTGGGGAAGGACAGAGGAGTGCGGTCGGCGGTCCCAAATCGAAAGAGACTTGCGAGCTCGGATTTCAGAATTGAGATACGTTTGAGGAAGGTCTCTTTCCTTTCCTAGTCCTTCTGAAGAGGATACATACGCCGTCTCTTTGGCGACGCGAAGCTCAAGCGTAGGGCGCTCCGAGGGTCGAGGTTCAGATTTCGATCGAGTTGTGCGCCGACGTCGACTGTCGTCCTCGCGTGGATGTGGATGACAGAAGGAAAGAGAGAAAGAGCGTGATGTCCGCCGGTGCCGCAGATGACGGAAGTGTGTTCTTGACATCTAGGCAGAGGTTGCGGCAAGCAGGATCCTAGGAAGAGTGTGGGGAAGCCGGCGTTTTGACGAGAGGAAGAAAGGAATTAGGAGGCGGGTTGGCAGGAGCAGGAGGTGGGTCAGTGGCGCGGAGGGGGGTGACGTTGGACAGGACACTGGACAGGACACTGGACATGGGGAGGATGGGGAGGAAGGTGAGCGGTGTCGCGTGGTGTGGACGTTTGGAGGCCGGCGGTGAGTTGGGTGGTGGAGGAAGACCCGGAGAGGGATGAGGTGGATAGGAGATGTGGATGACGAGGGCGACATACCTCTGCTCGGACGGCTGGATGACGAAGGCGGCGGTGGGCAGCGTGTCATCGAGGAGAGAGATCTTGAGGTGATCGTACGCGAAGGCGCTGAAGCAGTCGATGGGTGGTGCACGCTCCTACTGCTGCGGGAGGCGTCCAGCTCCGAGTCGGCGGAGGGAGGAGGAGAGCAAGCAAGGGTACTCTGTGTAATAGTAATAGTGTACGTGTATATGTATATCGACGCGGCGTGTCGTCAACTCAGGCTCCAACTCCATAGCAATCGAAAATAAGGACAAAAACACACCAGGAGGAGGAAGAGGTCGTCGTTTCGCCGGGTCCACGCGCCATTGTGCATTGTCAGCGTCGGGATGGGCGAGCAGAGGCGTCGGCGGTCTCTACCAGTGCTTGCCTCAAAACAAAGCCTCTTTCGAAATTTAGGTTGGGGTTTGGGTTGGGTTCGGCAACCAGAACCAAGGCAGTTCCCCTCCGCGGACCCCTCACGGAGGCAGAAGGGAGAGACACAAAAATAAGATTAGAGTGTGTTTATAATTGGACGGAGGTGCACCGGAGTTGGTTGAGCAAAGGGTCCTTTTGATTCCGCTGAACCTTCCCTTTTTGGGGTTTTAGCCGCGCTTTTTGGTTATTCTCTTTCCTTGCTTAGTAATCGCTACGGCGAGGGACGGGGTGATGCAGAGAACGAGATTGAGGTTGAAAGGATGGGGAGACGCGAGAGAGGTGAGAGAGGGATGTGTGCGAGGGAGAGGAATTGAGAAGAGGGAATGAGGGAAAGAGACGGGAAAGAGAGTAAAAATAAGGTTTTTGTGGGATGGGCCGCGGAGGTGGATCGAATCACCACCGACAGCCATGCCGAACTCCCATCTCGCGCCCTGAATCTAAAGGGTCCTCTTCGGCATCCACCTACCTCTCTCGTATGTTTTTTTCCTGTGTGTTTTTTGAGGAATAATAAACGGGACTGGACTCAGACGAAGACAGACGCTCCGTGGTATGCGGGGATGGTGGTGGTCTGAGCTGAGACAGTCGAGTTTGAATTTCAGAAGAGGAGGGAAAAAGAGCAAGATAAAAAGAGAAAGAAAAGGAAAGGAAAAAGGGAAGAGGGACCAAATATAGGCAATAGAGAGCGTTGTGTTATAAGATGGGAGGAGTGTGTCTACTTGTCGCTCTCCCACATCCTCTCTCCCTCCCTTTCTCTCAATCGTGAATCGTCGTAAAGAAAGAGAGATGGACGACTTCCAGCTCCCGCCTTTCCCCGCTCGCTATCCAGGCACACAGCTCCATCACCTCCCGCCTCCGCCCCCTTCCTCGACCGCCGCTTCCTCCTCTTCAGCAGCAGTCCCCTCCTCCTCATCCCCCTCAGCTCCTCTTCCTCCTCAACCACCAACGACAACCCAACCCCTCATGCCCCACCCCCACCCCCACGCACACGCACACGCACACCCCTCCTCACCTACCTCCCTCTTCCGCGACGGCACCGCCCCCGTCTTCCGCGCCTGCGCCTCCGCCATGCAGCGCCCGACCCTCTCCAACGTCCGCATCCGCTCCACGCGCGACGCTGCCCACATCTTTCTCGCCGTAGCCCAGAACCGGCTCCCGATGACGGTGAGGAGGCTCGATGCGGAGGAGCGCAGGGCGATCGTGAGTGGGAATGTGTATGTCTGGGAGGAGAGAGGGGCGAATTCGGAGGCGACGGGCTTGGGGATTGAGAGGTGGTGAGTGGTTATGCCTTCTCTATACTTGAAGCTTTTTATTGAGGTGGGATGGATGCGCAGGACGGACGGGATGAGATGGAGTCCGAGCAGAGTTCGAGATGTGCGTTGTCGTCTTCCTTCTTCACTGTGTTTCGCTGTCACTTACAACGACTGTTACCCTTTACAGGACTTCCTCTTCTACCACCAAAAAGAAATGGACGCAGACGAGGCGGCGGACCTCCCCCCGACGCGCTGGGCGCGCATCGTCAAGTACGTGTTCTGTAATTTTTTTCTTCATTCTGTTTTGGGCGGAAGCCCGATGCATATATGCACCCCCCTCCCCTTCATCCTCATCCCCCTTTCCCCTTTCGCGAGACTTACTCTCGGCGAGTACGACTACTACGACCCTCCATTCCATTCCCCCTCTTCATCGTTTCGCCGTCCCACCTCCCATCGGAGACGGCCATCCGATCTCGGGACCACATGCGCACATGCTCTCATCCTGCATCGCGTGCTTGTCACTCCTCGGTGGGTCGGGTGAGCGATGAGGTTAAGAGGCGTTTGTGTTTGCGTTTATGCTCGCCACTAAACCTTTTCCTTCCCGCGAAGAGAGTTGTGAGAGGATGGGAGCACTCGATCTGAATCTGCGTTTCGGCGTAGCATTCGGTTCGACTCGATCGTGCTTTAGTTTGGGCCTCTAATTTACTCTTTTTTTCTTTCTTTCTTCGTTCATCGAGTTTCCTGAGTGATGTCGATGCTGACCTCCTTCACCTAGACCCCGCGCAGGCTCGAACTCCGACTCGCCCTCCTCGCCCGCAGGACCCTCTTCGTCCGCCAACGAGGGCGCCGAGTCCTCCACAACCTCAAACGATGCCTCCAACAACAACAATGTGTCATCTTCATCAACTTCAAACGCAAATGGTGCTACACCAACCGGTACAACACCGCGCACGCCGACGCGCAGCTCGGACCCGGCGCGGTTGATCAAGCAGACGTACTCTGTGATCGTGGAGCTGCCTGAGGATCGGGCGAGGGGGGTGGTTAGGAAGTGGCATTTGAGTGAGTGATTCGTGTTGATTCGTTGAGGGATATGTTACTGATTCATCCCCCCAGCCGCATACTTCACACAAGCGACCGTCGAGGCGCTGAGCACGGTGGACCAGGAGCTGCGGACGGCAGACGTGGTGGTGCCCGAGGGATGGTTCCGGAGCGCGCGTACGGGGAAGATGAGGCGCGATGTCAGGGACCATCGGGATCGGGAGCGCGAGGCGAGGGCTGCTGTCGTGGCTGCGAGTGCGAGTGCGAACGCGACCTCAGCATCTACCTCAGGCGCGATTAACTCGGGTGTTGGATCGACGAGTGTGATTGTTAATGGTGGAGGAGTAGGAGCAGGAGCAGGACACGCAGCAGGAACGACAGGAGGGATGGGCGGGCAGCTGGGCGCGTTCGCGCTGGGTGCGGTCCACCCGGGGCCGCAGCCGTATGGGCGCGCGCAGGCGTGGCAGGAGCGGTATCCTCAACCGTCGACGCAGCAAGCACAACCACTCCAGTCGAGTCCGTTGTCGCAGTCGCAAGGACAGTATACTTTCCAGGGGTATCCCGCCCCCGCCCCTAGTCAGCAGCAACAGCAGCAGGAGAGGAGGTACGAGGAGGTGGGGATGGATGTGGATGAGGAGGTTAAGGAGGTGCGAGAGGTTCCGAGGGAGGTACTTAGAGAGAAGGAGGTGAAGGGACCGAGGAATTGGGAGGGGATCGTGAAGGGGTGGGGGGAGAAGGGGAGGGAGGAGGGGATGGATGTGGATGCTGGGATGGACGTTGACGTACCTCCAGTTCAGCCACCGACGCAACCGCAAGTACAAGGGATGAACCAGAGTCACCCGACGTACTCGACACCGGGCGGGAGGGTGCCGTACGCGTCGACGGCGCGCGAGCGGGTGGCGAGGGCGGCGTTGAGGTTGAATACGGGGGCGGTCAGCATCGGGAGTTTGGGTGCTTCCTCTTCGACTTCAGCGACACTTGCTTCAGGTTCTTCGAGCGCTACACCCGCAACTCCTGGAAGCGCAGTTGGGGGCGCACAGAGAGCGTACCTCCCCGTGCGCGGGTACGAGCCTCACCTGCGGACTGCGCCCCTGCCGTCGATGTTCGGCGGGGTGAGGAGGGGCCCGATCTCGCTTTCTGGGTATCCTGGGATGGGCGGTCCTCCTCTTCCTTCTTCCGTTTCCAACTCTTCATTCCCTTCTATGGGTGAGACGCAGGTGCAGAGGGAAAGAGAAAGAAGCGCGAGTCCCGCCGTACCCGGGTTGGGGTTGTACAACACGCAACCGCAACACTCGCAACCGGATTTGAGTGGGAGGGCGCGTACGCCACCTGGTCCTGGTTCCGTCGGTGCCGAAGCGGTCGGTGGCCCCCCTCCCCTTCCTTCTTCGATGATGATGATGGGTCCGACTCCGGCTCCGACTTCTTCATACACTCCGCCTCCGCCTCCCTACGCCGCTCCTCTTCCCCCTTCCTCCATGGCTTCTATGCCATCTTACCCACCCCCTCTCCCCTCTCTCCCCTCTCTCCCAATCCCACCTTCAGCGCTCCAAGCGCTCCCGCGCACCGCCCCGCCCTCCCCCGAGCGTCTTCTCGTGCCCCTCGACGCGCTCACCTCCGCCTGCTTCGGCGGGGGAGATGGGTTTGGTGGGTACGGATTTGGGGGAGGTGGGGTGATGCGCCGGGACCCTGCGGATGAGAATGCGTTGAGGAGGCTGAGGGGGATGAGGACGACGCCGCCGGGGAGTCCGGGGGTTGGGGTCAGTGGTGTTGGGGAGTTGTGAATGAGAGATGGTAAAATTTAGAGAGAGAGGGAGACAAAGAGAGAGGAGTTTTTGTGATACTATTTCTTTCATACGCATTTCATTTTCATCTTACATATATCCGTCTGTCCATGTCACTTTACATTTCCCTTTTCAAAAGTTTACCTTGCATAGCCCATCCTCATCTCATCTCCTCGCCGAACTTCAAAGTGCTTTGATTTGCGTTCTTTTCAGGTTCGGACGATTTGGTTTTCTGTTCACTCGTCTCTTTCAAGTTAATCCACCTTTTCAACCCTCCTCCATCGCACCACTCCTTCCCAGTCCTTGTTCACGGGGCCGTTTACGTTCGTCTCCTTCACGATGTCCTCCCCTCGCTTCTCGATATCGGTTCGGAGTGCTCCTTCAGTCTGTCAGACTCGTTCTCGTGCGCATTATACACTCAGGCTGCTGATACAGACACGCATATGTTATTCGCTCTCCCCTGCAATTATTTCCCTACTTCTTCCTTTCTCAATCTTATCTCCTTTATTCTCATCTCTACCCATGCATCCCATCTCGCTCTTGCGACGTATACATCTATCTACCTCTTTCACTCTGTTTCCTCATTCAAAGTTATCATTGTATATCCCCTGTAACACACCCCTCACTCGCCCTACACATGTTCTCCAAGGCCTCTCCCACCCGCCTCAAAAAATGTCTGTCTGTTGTATGTTTCCTTTCACGATTATACCGACACCGACTACGTATGCAACAACGATCTATAGAACTTTTCTCTTTCTTTCTCGCGTACTACTACGTATTCTCTTCTGTACTACCTCTCTGTGTGTTTCGTAGTTCACTGTTCGAGCTAATTTTATTGGGTTATTTGCTATGTGCTGTTTGACTTTGGGGTGTGATGTGTGTCTGAGAGTGTGTTACTTATGCACGATTTACCTGAAGACGCAATTTGTTTACTAGTGACGTAGATGGGATTTCGAATTATCTTTCGATTCATGTACGACTCTCGAGGCTTTTACTAAGGTATATATTATGTATGCTATGCTAGGTGCTGTACTGGAAAAACGTTATATCGGATCGTCGGATCTGGAGCTTGGCCAGTCAAGAGAGAGAGGTGGGCTAGAAATACAGGGCTGAGATAAATAAAAATAAAGATAGGAAAGCAAGGAACACTCAGAGACGGACAGACTACCAAGAGAAGACCGCCCCGACGACGCTAAAGACGAGCACCGTCGTAATTGTCACTATCCCAGAAGTGCGTGCGGACCCAGACGAAGCAGGGTTGAACCCAGAGGCGTCGAACGCGTTCTGGGCGATACATTCGCCGAAGGAGCAGGAGGTGAGGAGGATGGGCGGGATGTCGGAGGTGCTGGTGTAGGGGAGCGAAGGGGAGTGGGCGGCGTGCGTGATGTTGAAGAGGGCGCGGAAGGCGGGGGAGAGGGAGGTGAGGGCGCAGGAGTCGGAGGAGGAGGAGGAGTTTGAGGTGGTGGTGTTGGTGAGGATTGGAGAGGGGGAAGAGGAGGAGTTGGAAGAGGAGTTGAAGGTAGGAGGGCAGGTGAGGGTGAGTCCGCCCGAGATGGAGGCGACTTGGGCGGTGAGGTTGAGCGCCTGGAAAGAAAATTATGGAAGTGAGTGAGGAGTTGCGAGGATAAGAAGAAGAAGAAGAAGAAGAAGAAGAAGAAGGAATGGCTACTCACTCCCTCTGACTCGCCGCAGAACTTCGTCCCCGGGATGCAGCTGCACGTCAGGTCGCTACACTCCCAGCGCGTCGACAGCCTCACTTTTCCCTTACTCGTATTCGCGCTCGTCATATTCGCGCTCCCCCATGCACTCGCCGTCGCATTCGCCGTTGTACCATTCGCATTCGCCGCCGTCGTAGCATTCACCACATCTTCGTCCCCCATCGCCGAATCATACTCGTACTCATCGCCCGCCTCGTCCTGCCGGTCATCGACGACCTCGCACGCCGACGCCGCGCAGCTCACCTGCTCGACGCCCCCGAGCCAGAGTTGCAGGGAGAGCGGCGAGGCGGAGGAGGCGTACGCGGGGGGCACGCGCAGGCCGGAGACGGGGGAGTAGATGCTGTTGGGGCGCCGGAGGAGGGTGATCCCGAGCGAGGAGTGGATGGCGAGGGCGGGGGATGTGGGGGTTGTGTAGGATGCGTTCTGGAGGTTTATGCGAAGGATTAAGTTAATAATTTGGAGAGCCAGATGATAATGGAGTGTTAGCGCACCTCGACTTTACAGCTCATAAGCCCGGCGTTGACGACGACGGGCCCCGTGTTGCAGGTGAGCGTGACGTTGTTGCTCCCGCCGTCCGACACAGAGCCACCCGAGGGGTAGAACCCGCCCGATGCGAGGAACGCGGTGTTGCACGACGTGCTGGAGGCGCATACACCGCATCCGAGCCCTGTCCAGCCGGCGTCGCAGGCGCAGGTGTCGTCCGAGCTGTTGTTGCTTGAGTCCCGCATTTCGAGCATGTCGAGGGCGAGGGATCTGCCGCTTAGGAATCTGGATTCCGCCGCTGGTACTGCTGGAAGACTTATTATCTTGGCACCTAGCCCCTCAGAACGCGCGATGATAGACCCGCCGCCCGCACCCGGCTCGACAGAGGCACTCGCGTTCTGGAGCGGACGCGGATTCGAGAAGGCGTTCCCACCGCACTGCGGGAGCGTGCAGGTGGTGCCGCCGAAGCCAGAGGGGCAGTTGCAGTTGTTCGAGGCGTCGAGGTAGCCGCCGTTCAGGCAGTCGGTCGCCTTGACGGTGTGGATGCCCTGAGTGAAAGTAAAGAGCAAAAGGAGGAGGATGTGGGAGAGGTGGTAGATACGGAGGGGATGTTTTGCCATGATTTTCTTAGTTTGCTAACCCGGTTTGTGGTTTACTTCTGTGTTCTGTCCCTTACTTCTTCGATTAAGAGCTTTAGTAGTGATCGATGGGGCAGGAAGGGTGAATATGCTGCCCCTCCCGAGTCGACGATCGCTAACGACGAAAAAATGCTGTCCGTGTTGTAGTAGTGGTGGTGAGTTCTCTTCGAAATTGGCGTACTGTGTTGCTCGTTCAAGTTACTGTAGAACGGGGGGGCACAGAACGCGGAAGTCGTACCGGCAATTTATTATTTGGGAACGAGAGTCAAATTGCGTCGCCAGCCAAATTGAAATTGCGGCTTTCGTTCAATGTGCAACGGACGGACTGAGAGAAGGGATCGAGATACGGCGGAGGGTTGCTTTGCAGTTCGGCAGGACGTGTGTTATTGCTTTGCATGACGGCTTGGCGATAGCTGAATAAACATATGATATCAGCGTTATTTCTTTTCTTACCATAACAGCGAAAAGAAAGAGATTTTGGGGGAGGACCAGCCTTTGAAGAGCGCTGGATACGCAAGTAAAATCTCTGACTTGAAATCCAGAACAAAGTACCGCCTACGTTGTGGTTTGAAGACCCTCAGATGAGGCATTTCGATATCGTCATGTTCCTGAGCGACTCGGAAGAGGCATGATGCAACTTTGCAGTCCTGTCGTAGATTGGCAGGATATAATAATAGATGAGTGTGCTTGTTCTTGAAAGGCCTTATCGTAGGAAAGTAAATGAAAGTGCCAACGTACAAATGTACCCGTACTGTGCAAACGCGCCAGTAAATGACTGGATGGCGAGCTTCGCGTATGTTACGCACCCGATATTATCGTTATCAACTTTTGTAAGCCCCTAGTGCGCTATCAGCGCTTCAGAGTGGGTGGGTTGGATGGATAGGATTGTGTGTTCCGTTGCGAGATAGAGAGATAGGAAGGCGCAAGGGTGTTCGGGTATGGCGCGAGGTTTTGAGATATCGGTTCGAAGGTGAGCGGCTCGGTGCTTGCTAGTCGGGTAAGGAGGCAAAATTTGTTTGCTAGATAAGAAAGTTGTAATTCTTGAGAAAAATAGGATGGCAGGTTTTGCAGTCATCGCCATCCATTGGACGATAGGCGATTCGACTTCGACTTGAACGCTCTATGAAAGGTCGGTTTACGACGCATATCGTTTAACTTCGTAGTCGCGATATCAGATGCTGTTCTTCGAGCTCTAAAAAATGTGCAAGAGATGAGATGCTCGTGGTTTACTTCAGAGTTTCAACCTCAGAGAGTTGAAAGCTTATCGAGAATCGGGAAATTCCGTGAACGTGAGAAGGGAGCCTTTCTGCCGATCGATTTGCCGATCCACTCAGCGCTCAGCAGCCGTCCACTCATCTCGTTCGCTCTTTCCAACTCCATAGTTCATGCCAGTCAACTAATCTCCAAACGTACAATGGTCTCTCACTGCGGTGCACGTATTCATTGCTTAGGACACTAGATGAAGAAGGGAAAGAATCGAAGGAACGATGAAAGGCTTTGAGGATTGCCATGAAAGGGATGGACATGGTTTGTTCGGACCGTAACATACGAGAAATGACGTTTGGGTGACTTCTCTCATTGTCTGCGACTGAAAGCGCGTTGATTTACGTGATTATTCATCGTATTGAAAGAACTCGCTGGCTACGTCACAGCGTTCGAACAGCGACCGGACTCCCTATAAATGGCATCCATCCCTCACCGACCTTGTGATTTCTTGCCACCCTCTCTTCTTCCTCCCTCCTTTCTCCTCGACCACCACCATCTCAGCGTAGCATACATCCACAATGCCTGTTGGAAACGGAATGATGAAGGCTCTGTACTACCATGAAGTGCGTTTCGCGTCTCTTTCGAGCTAGCATGCCGTCGTTAACCGCGTCCTTTGACCACTCCAAAGGCTCGCAAGTTCGAGATCAAGCAGGTCCCAGTCCCAGTTCCGAACGACAACGAAATCCTCCTCAAAGGTGAGTCGTCCATTCGATATGAGCCCACTAAAGCCTTTCGTTGATAACGCTTCACAGTTTCTATGTGTGGAGTGTGCGGCACAGATGCGCATATACACGAGGGAGAATTCATGACCAAATTCCCAGTCAGTTGTCTTCTTTCTTTCCAATTTCGCGTTAGCTGAGCGGTTCATTACAGCTCATTCCTGGTCACGAAGCCGTCGGAGTCGTCGTCGACATGGGAAAGAATGTGACCGGGTTTGAGAAAGGCGACCGCTGCGTTGCAGACGTAGGGAACACCGTCAGTATTAGCCATATCTTCCTACCGACATGCACGGACTCATTCACTTTCGGCCCGTTCAGTGTGATAACTGCTTTTTCTGCCGACGTGGCCAACCGCTGATGTGCGAGAACTTCGCGGCACATGGGGTCGCCCTCGACGGTGGTTTTGCCGAATACATCAAGTAGTGCGTATATGCGTTCCAATATTGACTTTTGGCGTCCTAACAAAATTGGATCTCTTAGCAAGCAACATAAAGTGTACAAGATTCATAACCTCACTGATGAGGAGGCCACTTTGCTTGAGCCCGCTGCTTGCGCGTTGCACGGTCTCGATAAGCTCTCCCCACCTGTCGGTGTCGAGGTGCTCGTGCTCGGTGCTGGTCCAACGGGCCTCATCCTCGCGCAGCTGCTCAAGCTCAACGGAGCTGCGCGCGTCACGATCGCCGCCAATGCCGGGCCGAAGATGAATCTCGCGAAAGACCTCGATTGCGGGGACGTGTACGTGGAGCTCGCCCGTGGTGATGACAAGGCGCAAGCCGTTCAGTGGGACGACCTGCGGAAAGCGAACCCGTATGGCTTTGACATAGTGGTCGAGGCCACGGGTGTGCAGAAGCTTGCACAGGAGAGCTTGAACTGGGTGAGGCGGGGAGGAACACTCATGATTTATGGTGTATACTCCGACGAGGCGAGAGTGAGCTGGCCTCCGTCGAAGATCTTCGGGGATGAGATTAGGGTGAGCGACGTTCACTGTTCGTTTAATTTTTAATTGCTGACCGCTATTTCGTAGATCATCGGCTCGTTCTCTCAAGCGTACTGCTTCCCCCGCGCGGTGCAGTACTTGGACAGCGGGAAAGTGCGAGTGAAAGGCATGGTGACAGATGTGTTTGATCTTGAGGATTACCAGAAGGCGTTGGATAAGATGAACAGCAGAGCGGCGGTGAAGATTGCTGTTAAGCCATGAAGCGAATGAAATAAATGTACAGTAGCGGGATGGGATCGTTTCTTTTTTTACTCAATAATTTTCCCGTAGATGTATCAACAGTGTATACGTATCCGTTCGCGCAAATCCTAAGCCGTTTTATTTGAGCAATTCTTTTCTTGGTGGCACTTGACTTTGTCGCGTCCCAACGCCAGTTGAGCGAGTAGAAGTCGAACCAAATCTATGAGATTCCTGTGCGTATCAACCCACCAAATAAAATGAAAAATAATCCAAAAACATAAGTCTATCATCTATAACGTAAAAACGGACAAACCACGTCGACGTCTACTAAGTTTGCAGAGTCGATCTGCAACGTCGCTTGCTGAGTGATATCGCATTCGCGACCGTCCATTGCAATGCGAATCACGTCCTCCCTTAATGTGCACTCGAAGGACTGGGCGGCGAGCACTCTGCCTCCCAGTTCTTGGGACTGATCTGCTTTACGCGTGCGAGGAAGGCGGAGAGCGTGCAGAATTCCGGGGAGCCGGTGAGGTGTTTGCCCTCTTCTGCGCATGCGGGAAGGGGGAGGGTCCGGTTTTGATAGCGGACGCGGACGACTGTCGGAGGAATGCGAAGGGAATTGTTATGATTCCAGAAATATTGTGTTGAGAATGCGTTTCGGAAAGATTTGTAGGTTAGGTGATTGACTCACAGTGTTCTTCTGGTTTGGTGCCCCATATGTAAGGGGTGACAGAGCTGACGAGGCGCTGGAGGAAGCCCGACTGGTTCGATGCGAGGTCTTTCTTCTTGAAGAGTTCGAAAGTAACTGCTGCAGTGAATTGTGGCCATCTGCGTTGTGACGTCAATAAGCATTTATTTATCTCTCTTCTTTTACAGATCCGCTTGGGTAAAATAATTGGATTAAAGCACGAACCTCTCGTCAAAGACGTCCAACGTATTCAGCAAGGGCGCGACGCCCGTGTCGTGCGTGCTGTGGACGAGGATCTTCAGGGGGTCGCCGTGCTCCACCTTGTGTGCCATCTTCTTCCCGAGGTCCTCGAGGAGGCGACCCATCCCGAGGCGGCGGACTTCTTCTGTCTTGTCTGGGGAAATCCTTAAATTATTGCCATTCCTTTATGAAGATTTGGCTGAATATGAGATCGGCTTACAGGCTGTCATTTGGCATGGGTGGAGATCAATTCGCTGTGGCTTGAAGATTTATTGAAGAGCACGCACCGGAGAACCATTCGACCATAAGGGCTCGTTCCTACGCGAGAGTACATCGTCGAAGTTATTTGGAAAAATGTAGCCAGTGTAACGTACAATTAAGTCGATGGTAGCCTTGTCCTCAAATTCAGGAGGCACCTTGATCCCGTGTGATTGACTCGCGCGAATCTATCCTCACGTCACGGTGGGCATTGTCGTTTGTTAAAAGTAAATAATTGCTGAAGGCCAGGCTTACGGTGTCAAATATCCCGGAAAGTCTCGGTTTGCCGTCCTACAGAAAGGGGTTAAATCTTGCATTTTTGTCAAGGAAGAAGTGGCTTGAGTACAAACGTACTATGCGAATTGGGTTCCCACCGATGTATTTCGAAAGTTTATGATCGAGAGGCTCGAGCGTATGGTTGAGTGCGGCAGCGGCGGCTGAAGGTAAGTACATGTACTCAATACATACGTAAATGGATTGCAAATTCGACTTCGACGTACCGTGTTCGAAACCAATAAGTAACGTTTCAAGACGTTTGCACATGAATGTATTGCCGACCAGATTTTCGTCTCGTCCATTTCTAGTTCGAGGAATACATTATTTAGGACAAGGAATGAAGGCCGGATTGCGAATGCAAGGACGATATGCAACGTACCTGACAAATAGCCGAGGAGAAACATCAGGACCCAATTTCGAAGGTGGGTATAATCCATGCATGATTTGAGCGAGAGATTCTATTGTCCGAGGCATATTAGTTGACCTTCAGTTGACGTAAATTAGCTTCGTTTTCAAGAGTATCGAAAGCTTAGTAGGTTAGCGAGGGCGCGCACCGAAAGTAAGTCTCCGAATAATCCTTCAGGGTATCTGGTAGGAAACCCAGTCTGCGCGTTGGTTAAATAAGTATGTCGTTTCCGTAGGATGCCCTAACGAAAGGCGTACTTCTCTACATATAATTTCCTCAATGAGCTCCCAAAATTCGACGTAGTCTGCCTCAGGCGCGTTCAGTCTCTCCATGCGAGGAAACCAGTTTAAGATTTTTGTACCTCTTTCCCCAGGTCCGTCAACTCTCCCAGCAGACTGAAAACAGACATTTTCTGCATGAGCAAAGTATAATATCACGACAGAACGAGCAAACACACCATTCACCCTCGACATGACTCCCGTCGATACGCTCGACCAGCTTGGACACTGGCATGAGGTCCTTCTTCACCCCACCAGGCTGGGTCTCTTCCACATCGCTCCCGAACCTGGCAACAGTTGCACGGAAACGCGACGCTGTCTTGCACATTATCCAGTGTTCGGGAATAGACGCGGGTGGGTCGCTCATGCGCACGCTTACTGGTGTGCGTTCGCCTAGCGTTCAAGAGGTTGGGGGATTCTTCTCAAAAGCAGTATGAAAGTTTTATGCTCACCATGCCGAACATAAACATGAACCTGCTCAAGCTCCAAGTCCGCCGGAGCAACAGGATAGCCTGCGACGTCCAAAGGCGTGCGCGTCGCAGATTGTACGTGTGCATGTCCAGCCATGTCGACGTCCAACAGAATCGACTGTCCTGAGGTGGCTAAAGCTGTAGAAAATCCGTAAAATTCGAGAGCTGCGAGAAGAAGGTGGGCAAGAGAGGGCACTAGTAGCATAAGCCACGAATGAGACAAAGCGAAAGCGGGAGAGAGCAAGTTGTCCTTGGAACTCGGAGCAACATCATGGCCGCTCGTCGGAAATACTTTCGCTAATCATTCTGTTCCCATGCCTGTTCGCCGATCGCTGACGTCGGCGATTCGCGAAGTTGCAATGCTCAATTCTGGATTTTCTACTCCATGTTGTAGATTTGCCATGTAAAGTCAACCGTAGAGCGAGGTAACGCACAATTTTGACGTTATTGGATAATGTGCTCGATTTATAGCAGAAATTACAAATTTGCTCTTCGCTGGCTTGGGCGGGTTACATTGGCGGATCACGTATAAGTACAAGTACATTGTTCAGAAATTAGGTTGATGCATTTGGAGGGTGAGAATTAGTGCATGGGGTAAAATGAAAGACAACTCGCTGGAGGAAGACGTGGTGGATTTTTCGATTTCGATATTTTTTTGATATCGTCTGTGTATAGGCAGATGTCGTGTAAGCGAAGTTGAAGGTGCGTAAAGATGAGAGTCAATTCAGAGGTAAAGTCGGAACGGCGGGGGTTGGAGAGGACCGGAGACGAGGCAGATGACGACGATTTTGACGAAGGAAAAGGAGAGGTGAGGATAAAGATGGATGTAGATGAGGAAGACGCTGGAACGGAGGGGAAACGGACTCCGCCAAAAGGTGAAGGGCTACGGAGTGGAGGGAGTGGAACGGGAACGGAGGGGGGACGGCCTCCGAAGGAAAGAGAGGGACTCGGAAAGAAGGAAAGGACCGCGTTGGATGGTCCTCGAGATGATGTGGTGCTCTTCAGAATCCGGTTCGACTGATACGAGAATTTCAGCCGTGTCGGTGGGCGAATCTGAATGCGCCGTGGTGGGGGTGGCGGCGACGTCGTTCCACTGGGAAACCCTTGGCCGGTATCCTCGACAATCAATCTTGAAACATTTTCAAACGCTGCTTCAGCCCCCGCAACATTGGCGGTACGCCTATCGTCCTAACGACGAGTTCGCAAACGGTCAAAACTGCCTCTAGATCAACGCGAGAATACACTTGATGAAAACCAAGGGGATGGAACGAGCCGCCCTTCTTCAGCCACCTGGATTGAAACACAACGGCGAGCACGAGCTAAAGAAGCAAATGTCAATATTTGAAGAGAGAAAGAAGACGAGGAGAACTAACAGATTCACTACATCTGTAGGCTTGTGGGGCAGCTCCAGGGTGGGGAATAGCTTGTGTGAGGCGCCACCGCCGGACAAAGGATGTGATTGTCGGCCAGCCGAACCAAGAGTATTAGGACCAGGATCGCATGGGTGGTGACGTAGAGGATCCGGGTGATGAGGTTGAGGACGATGACGAGAGGGAGGGAGAACGTGATGTGGACGAAGACGAGAATCCAGAAGGTGGAAGGGGTTGATAGGTGCAAGGCGATGATGGTCATCGTTAGTACCTTGATCACCGTGCTCTGGATGTCCACAACGTCCGCGAAGGGTAGTAGGTTCGTAGGACCCGCCTTCAGCGTCGACAACCGGGAAGGAACTGTCACCGGGGTATCGTCTGGGTAATCGAGAGCGTGCTAGTTGAGGGTAGACATTAGCTCGAGCACACCACTACGATCACAAATGGATGACTTACTCTGGCCAGCAGACAGCGAGGCGCGGTGAGGTGCCACTAGAGGAGGGTAGGTGGTAGAAGACAAGACGGCCATGTCGCGAAAGGCAGATGATGGCGGTCGATGGTCAAGAGAACTCTGTCGATACTGGTTGAACGCCTCCCCCCTTCTTATAGACGAGAGGGAGTGAGGTGGGCTGGCATAAACATCACCTGATCACGACGCGATCGCGACAGGGGAGTGGCTGGGACGCGTCCGTCTTCCAGAATTCCAAATCGAAATCGAGGCTGACCGACAGGCTGCTTCGTCTTTTGAGAAGCCGCTGATCTTCCGCAGAAAAGTTTGTTGGATAGTACTAGAGCGTGGACATTGCTAGTAGCAATCGCAGCCCGAAGCTCATGCATGGTGCTCTGGCAGAGAAATTTCAGTTTTCAAAACTAGAATCATTCGCAGATTTGAGCTCGACAGTTCGCAAATTTGGCTGCCGCTGGCCGCCGGTCTCATGAAAAATCGCGGAGACATCCTACGATCTTACCAGCCTCCCTCTGCTACGGGGTCTCGATCGTCGTTGCCAGCCTCGGAAAGAAGTACGGAAGATTGGAAAGAATTCCGAGGCCTGAATCGTCACCCGAGGAAGAGGGTGCTGATCGTGCGCGAAAGTCGACAAGACTGTAAATGAAAGGAGAAATCCGGCGAGCTTGGCGTTGTCTGACCGTAGATTCACGACAAATTTGTTGAAATTCAAGTTGGATCGGATGTAGAATCTGCCTCTCTCTGTCGAGATTAGACTCCTCTTCCCATTTATTCGGGATAATTACCTTTACGCGGTCCAAAAGGGCTGAAGCGTGAGGTAGAAAATAATTAGTCGATGCTGAAGATGTCGAGGGACATGTCCTACCGCAAAGGTCTTGAGATTGAGAGTCGGCAGCCTGGTCGAGAATGGAGTAAGTCTTAAGACGGAAGTACTCAGCTTGAGAATGCCACACCCATTTCGACGCGATATCGCATGAGCGATCGTCCTAAGTGAGAGAAAGCGCGTTCGCTGAATGAGCAGTGACGGCTATCTTTAGCACTCATGGTGATTGTTGACGGCACGAACCTTGCACCTGGAGATTTTTTGTGCACAAACAGATGGCGGAAACTTAGTAAACTACAGCAAAAGATCCATTTCGACAGCGTCTGGGTATCAAGATTCATTTTTCTCTAGTTTTGGAGCCAGCTCCAGCGTCCTTGTCCCTGTCTTGCTTCGTACCGGACGAGCCCTTGGTGCTCGTGGCGCTCTTGCTCTTCGTCACGCGGAAGCACAGGAAGTCTATGCCCGTTGAGCGACGCGTTTCTGCTAGCGTTTTCTTCACGCCCTCCAAATGATCCTTCAACGCTTCGTCCCCGGGTCGGCGAACGTATGCCTGTGAGATCTTATTATACACTTCCGAAAGGGTCTTCGCCGCGGCAGGCGTCACGAATCGATCAAGTGTTTGGTGCATGAATTCAATCTCTAAAGTCGCCTATGAAATTATGCGTGAGTATATCCAATGGGTTATGTTTTTTCTTCTTCTAATACGTACGCGTAACATTCCGCCCATCCCAAACTTGGGGACCCGACAAAAGCATTGAAGCGCTTCATTAGCAACTTCTTCGACGAGAGCATTCAAAGTGCGTTCCAAGAGGTTCTTGGACACAAGAGAAACGTGCGCGTGCACTTCAACCAGGAATATAAGAGTTTCAAACATATACTTCCTGATTTCTGGAGAACCCACGCATGAGAGTTTTGTTTAAGAGTAAGCAGAGGATAACGCACCCGATGGACGAGGCGTCTCGTACCAGTCCATCTCTGGATCCAATACACCCTTACGCATTATTTCTGTGACAGCGGTGACCTTCGGCTTCACATAGCCCTCGAACAATGACTTGTCCAACTCTTGCACGACCGTCATCAAAGTCTGCGACGTTTGTCCTCTTCGTTAAGAGCAACCCACAATTAGAACTTAATCCTGTTACCTTCCTGTCAGCATCAATGCTGGTGTTGAATGCCCTCTCAAGTTGCGTGACCATGCTTGGGATGAGCGTCGCCTTAAGGTGCCCAAAATTTGAGACGACAATCAATAATCGCGAAGCCTGATCGCAACCATTTGTAAGGAGACATCCGTCAAACAGAACAGATATTACGAACCGGATCGGAGAGGTCCACCAATTCGGCTTTGCTCCCAGTTGCAATCTTGACACCACCGTCATTTGAGCTCGATGCTTTTAGCTTCGGGACTTCCACCTCGTCGGAGGCCAACCTGACCATGCCGTCAAGGAAAGCATATAGCGCGTCCAAAAATGACTTGGTAATTTTTGAGATGAAACTCGTCGCGATGCGATGCTGTCGGACTGGCTTAGAAGCGTTCGAATTCGACGATGATGACAGATCGACACCGCCGGCAATTTTGAACGCTTCGGTGGTAAGATGCTTCTGGAAGGCTTGAATTTGCGAGAGGTACATAGTGATGTATTGGTGTGCCGGATCCGGAGTCCAGGTTTCCAGGTGATGGAACAAGTTTGCATCTGTAATGAGGAACTGATTAAATAAAAATGCTCCGAGACGGATCGACGAAGCACAATCGGGACGTGCGTACCTCGTAGCCACACTACGGTCAATGCGTTCTCGAACCGCCAGCGCGCGCTTTCCAGTAAGCTCTTCATGCCTGATGACGCATCATTCGAGACTTCCAGAATAACTGTCTCTGTCACGCATTCCCGTATCTCTGCAAGGATACGTGTCAAATAGTGCGCCGTTGTCAACGCATTTGCAGCTTCCGGTACGAAAGGTGGGAAGTCTGCTCCGTTCGCTGAGCTGCTTAGTTCCGAGGGTGAGCTGACTGCGATATCGGACAAGGTGAAGAACTGCGAAATGAGTGAGATATATAGGCGGACTACGTCTGCTGCCATGATTCGTGCTTGAGTCGGACTGCGTCGTGACCCACGCTCTTGCACCTTCGCAGGTTCAGAGAATGATATCATCAGGTATCAGCACGTAACTGACCTTCTTGAAACGACCCTCCATATAACCCTTCGCAATCTTCCAAAAGTTGGGCAACCGCGAAAGCATGATTTCCGATACCCCTTTGACCATATCAAACGTTGCCTGCCATACTTCATGACCAGATGCATGTGCTGCAGGATAATCAGACGCCGCAGTGATACAAATTTTGTATGGGAATACCAACATATGACGGTCTCGGGTTGCTTGCTGTCCAACGAAGCGATGCCAGAACGTAAGTTGGAAACAATGAGAGCATCCATCGCATCTCTGTCAAGGGTGTTCTTTGTGGTCTTCCGTTTCACATCTAATTCCTTACGTCAAATATCTTTCCGACGACATAGGCGACAAGTCTCACCTTCGATGATTTTGCATGAAGTGTTGTATACGTGATTCAACTTGTCCATAACATGCTTATGTTGGCTGTCAAGATAAGTCCACGTCGGATCTTCCGTTGTTCCAAGGTCGAGGAGGATTCTTGAAAAGATCTCCATCAACAGTCATACACGTACGAGCTTCGCGTGTACACTTACTCGATGGTCTTCTCCTGCTCCTCCACACTCCTCGTAGAATCCTTGAGTTGCGCCAAAAGCCCATTCTTCATTTCGTCCATGACTTTCTCAACCGCATTCCACACTTTATCGAGAATACGTTTCTGCTGGACGTCGACAGATCGAGTTGAAGTCCCTGGAGAACTAGGATCTTTCACGTTGGATGCCACGGAACGAGAGGCTGGAAGAAGCTGAGTGGGCCGAGATTCGAGCAAAAACTTCCCCTTCTTGTAGTCTCTTAAGGCTGCATCATACTTTCCCTGTACAAAGCAATGAAAATGGCAGTACAAGAGAAATCGTTAGTATACCCTTACCGCTTCGATGTGATCCATGAGGGTGCCAGGAAGATTGAAAAAGAATTTCGAGCGTTCGAATACACCTAAAGTCGAGCGTAATTTCTGTGCCTTTGATGCATTTTCGAGAACCGGAAGATAGACTTGATCGGCCTTCGTTGCACATACTAGTTGGATGGTAAGAGTGATTACAAAGAATCAAATCATGTACTCTCATCTTACGTTTCAATTGCTCCCTCAGTTTTTTCGAAGCATACTCTGTTGATTCTTCGAGAAGGCCTTCTCGCATCTCGGAATATAATGCTACATGTGGTGAGCTCCGAGACGGAGTAGAAATGGACGGAGAATAGGACCCACCATCTGTCGAAGCTTTGACAGCCACGAAACGGTCGAGATTATCTTCCACGAGCACACGAATAGCTTCGGATCGTGCGTCAATACTGGATCGCAAGTTGGTGATACCTGCAGCGAGGTCCTGATAAGTTGCATTGGGATGTACTGCAGTTAGAAAGGCCTTGGGATCGAATGTCTTCGAAGTTAATAAGATGGCGGCCTCTGGTTGACGCGTGAGGACAGCAACGGAACTCGCGATTAAGAAGTAACGTACTGGACTCCATGTCCAAGTTTGACATGCTGCAATTATAAGGGCTTAGCAAATTTCAATCGCAGAGTCAAACGTAATACATACTCAATTCTGCGACCCAGACCAAGAGGGTCATGTTCACCGTCCGCGCTTAAACCAGGCGTGAGTGCCCCAGCTACCGAGCCAGCCAGTTCATGATCGACATCCTCCCACTTTCTAAGAGCTATCAGATGCAAAGCATATTCAAGCAATGGATCGACTCCTTACGAAGGGGCTAGAGAAGAAATTCGATACGTCCGCAAGAGTGTTGCTTCGTCAATGAGGAGGCTGTTGCGGGACATTCTCCACTGAGTCTTGCCTCTTGTTGATTCGCTTTAGACAGGGAGAGCGTTCACTTGATAGTATATGGTTTGAAATTCGTCCAAGCGTTCAACGAGGAGCTGGTATCTGAGAAAGAAGTAAAGCAAGCTGCAATCCGTCGTCGATGTTTCTGTTGTCGACGTCGCCGTCATCGTCGCGTATCGTGGCCTGCGCATCGCCACCGGCAACTGCCGAAAGCACGCTCATTTTCTCAGGGGATTTCGAGGCTTCTCTCTTCTCTATACAGGCGATCGCCCTCAAGGAGACTCCAAGCATGAGGCGCCAAACAACTACGCCAGAAATTTCTGTCGGAGTGTGATATATTCCGGAGACCCGGATGACCCGTGATTGCGAGTCGGAGGGACACGAGCTCACTTTGGGCAAGCCTCCATTGAATCGAGCGCTTTATCTGAACATCGCTGCGTTGGTGAGTCGCACAACAATGAAAACCACCTCCGAGTCGGTCCTCGAGCTTTTCTATGCTGATTAACGAACTGGCTTCAGATAGAGCTTTGCCTATTCTGAGCGCTTTAGCCCTCCCGAGATCGGCTATGAATAGATGCATGGACATTGAAACGAAAGGACTTGCGTTTCCTACCGTCAGTGTATATAAAGTCGGATAAAACGCGACTCACGGTACCTGAAAGCGAGAACTCCACCCATGGCTACCCCTTCCCAGATAACAAATCCCCTACTCGTTGGCGTCGCTATTCGATCTCAAATCGAAATCGACGGCAAAATCCCTGTTGACATCCCCCTAGAGAAAGAGTTTGCTGAAGGGTCGGATTATACAGTCACAGACCAGTGAGCTGTTTTCTAAGATCAAGGAGGCTCTCGCTATTGACATTACCGCCTCACTACAGTGTCAATCAGTTGCATGCAGGAACGTGCAAAAATCCTCGAACCCTTCAAATTGTTACATCCATTGTCAATCACCTCCATTCTGTTATTCGCGAAACTAAGCCATCGAATGAAGAATGGGAGGAGGCCATCGATTTCGTCACGAAAGCCGGGAAAGAAAGTCAGGGAAAGCTCAACATAATATTTCTACTGGGCGCGGTGCTCGGCATGAACACCCTCATAAATGATATTAATCACCCGAAGCCCCCAGTAAGGGTCTATGTACTTCCATACATCCTCGTAAATTTGCATGCTAACGAAGTACAAAAGGGCTGCACGAGCGCAACTGAGTCAGGACCGTTTTACATTGACGATGTCCCAGAGTATCCTTCAGGTTCTTCGATCATTAAAGCCGATACCAAGGGAGAACGGATGTTTTTCTTTGGAACAGTGAAGAACACCAAAGGGGAGGGAATTCGCGGTGTCAAGGTCGATGTCGTAAGTCGGTGCTCAAGTTTAAGTTGTGCTGCGGTATCTGATTATTCTTAAAAGTGGCAAGCGGACGGAGACGGCGTTTACGACGTTCAATATCACGAGGGGACAAATGATCGCGGTCGCATAGTCGCTGAAGCGACCGGTGACTTTTGTTATCGAGGGGTATTGCCCACCGCATATCACGTCGTAAGATCTAAACATTCTTCTAAAGCCCTCATGTGCTTACTGCATAACAGCCAACATTAAGCGTAGTCAAGGATCTTCTCGCGACACTGGGTCGACACCCGAACCGTTCAACACACTTGCACTTCACCATCGTTGCACCCGGCTACGAAAGGTGAGGATAAAGAAAATCATCGATATGTTTCGTTTTGTATCTAATTCTACTCTATTTTAGTCTCACAACACAAATCTACCCTTCGCACTCACCATTCCTTGGGACTGACGCCGCCTTTGCCACGAAACCATCGCTGGTCAGCGACGTGGTGGAAGTCACTGACCCACGGAAATGGGTAGAAATGGGATTCAAAGAAGGCGAAGTGACAAACGGGCGTGTATGGCTATGGAAATACGATTTCGTGCTCCCAACCACCGCCGAGGTGGAGGCTCTCAAAAAGCTTTAGGAATAGGTTTCGCGTATGTATTCGCATCGTACTTTGCGTTACGAAATTCAAGGGTCAGCTTTTTACCGTCAACAAAACCTCCGCAATTGCACAGCCGTTGTGTAAGGATCAACGTGATCGGCGCATGGATATGGTATTGATCGACAAATTCCTCCAAGTCTTACCATCTTCAGAAATTTCCGCTAAGGGTTACAGATATGATATTTGTTACCAGGAAGAATTCGGAGTCAAGTCATGAGTGTATACGCTATGGATCTGACCCGTATACGTAGCTACGTTGTGGATGACGTTCCCGAAGAACTCGAGAACAAAAGTCCATTCAATTGATTATTGAGCTGGTTTGCATAGCTCACTGGAAGCGCAGGACGAACTCTCTCGGTGATAAGCCAGGCAAATAGATGAGAAACTTCTTGCTCACAACTGCGACCCTGTGACTTCCTTTGAAGTTGCATGTTCGATGAGATGCCAGTACTAGTGTCAATTGCACGTGCGTCCGCTTGGTTCACTTTTACATGTAAGAACTCCCGTCGTTGAGATTCAAAATCGAGAAAACAGTTTTAAGAGTGAAAATATCATTGAAGTCGACACAATCTAATATTCTCTTGGTAAATTTAGAGCTGCTTCTTGTTTGGCTCTTCTTGACTTGGAGAACCTTTAATCGTTGTAGCCTCTGGGTTTCTCAACGGACGAGCCATTGACACCCTTGACAGCACCGGATTCTACCTTGGGTGCCTGGTCATCTACGTCAATACCCAAGCTACGATAAATCTCGACTTGACGGTCCTTTGCGACCTTGCCAGTTGTACGTTCGTAGTCCGCCACCGAAATCGGACGTTCGCCATGAGGAGTGGCACGAAGGGCGTGTCGTCTTTGCGGCCAGAAATCGAACGTTGCAGAGTGGGTGACGATCTGTGAATCAAGAAAGATAGAACGGTCAGTCTAGATATTTTGATCAAATATCGATGGAGTACGTGCCCTGTTGTCCCAAAGAGCCAACGAGTCCTTTTCCCACCGGAAACGCACCTGGAAGTCCGGGTTTTCGCTGATTTGGTGGAACAGGAATTGAAGGATGGCGTCGGACTCTGCTTTGGAAACGCCAACGATACGACGCGTGAAGCCTGGGTTGACGTAAACGCTCTTCCAACCTGTAACAGGGTGGACGCGAACGACAGGGTGTATTGTTTCAATTTCGTGGCGACGAACGTGCAGACCCGCGGCGCGAGAGCCCTGAGCCTGTGCAGCTGCGCTGTGAACGGCGGACAATCCTTCTAGGTATGTTTGCATGCCTTTACTCAACGATGAGTATAAGGCATAACTGTGGGTTTCTTTCAGTAAAAGCCGACGAAACGCTGATCTTGCTGCTTACCCGGACGAAAACAGAGTGTCTCCTCCGACAGGAGGTATAGTGATGCCTTTTAGCGAGGTCGTGCAAGGAGGCTGCAGTTCGTACGAGACGTCTGAGTGCCAAAGTTCAAGCTTCGAGAACGTGCTCGAGTTTGGACGCATAGACGAGTCGGTATAGACCACTGAAGGTGCTTTGAGTACCCCGTAAATAAGTTTATGCCAAAGTGCTCACCATGAACCTCTTCCAGGCCTGGCTCTTTTGGTATTCCAGTTGTAGCATGTTTATGCAACCGCCCGAAATGCCGCCCAAGATCCAATTGTTGGTGCGCATCCAGGCGCTGGTCTCGGAAAACTTTACGCGTGGAATATATTCAGCATAGTAAACTATCACTGACTGACCCTGTAACTTACACACAACTCCACGCTCCGCGACGAGTAGAGCACTACCGCGATGCGATTAGGGTCAAACTGGATACTTCTATGTTTCGCTCACAGTTCGTCCTTTTGAGAATTCGTAAGTTGCGAAAGGTCTAACCCTTCGATTTCCGTTCCGATGACTGGTGTAAGGTCGACGACTTTCTTAGCAGCACCGAACAGCGACTTTTTCGTTGGGTCAGCGCTCAGTCCGCGATCAACATGTTCAAAGGTCTCGAGCGGCTGCCAGTCTAGTTTCGGCCAATGTGGCTGTTTATAAAACATCAGTCTATGATCATATCGCTAAATGTCGTCAAACCTTGTATTTATCGTATTCGTACTCTTCAGACGTTTTGTCATCCGAAGGAGCTGGAGAGTAGAACGGGTTGAAGGTCGCCTTCAAGTCCGTAACTGAAGGCTTGGTAGCGGTTTCTGTAGCGACAGGTGCCATGATGAGAATATTCAGTCCTTGAGTACGATAAGGACAAGGAGGCCACAGCACGGCGACGCGAGGAGACGGACATTATATCCTCCATGGACTATAGGTCATGAGTCGAATACTCGCAAGATTTCACTGCGCTTGCGCAAGTAGAAGCATGTATTGCACCACCACCTTACTAAATGTTCGCTCAGGCATGCCGTGGATGTTCTATATAGCTCGTGAGATTACCTGAGCTCACTAGCACATCATCAATACGTTCAGCTTTTAATAGGTTGGTACACCACTTACGACTCATACAATTTATCACGCGTCTCGGCCGATCACTTCGATGTCGAAATAAATCTTGCATAGACTCGGTAGAGCTGAAAACTACGTTCGCGATGTTGGCCGATAGGTTGAGATGACTTGGACAATTTCCTGCCCTGGCGATCGGTACATGTAGATTCCTGCTCACACTGAACGAGGACAGTGAAGGACTGCAACAAAATGATATAAACGCATCTGCATTGAATATGTTGAATCAACTGGGTAATAGACTGTCCCGAGCCTCCTCAGCATTCGCCAACCGCCTAGCCCAATTGCCACTACTCGCCCTCCGGAGGCCTACGCCTATCCTCGCCGCCAGCCGTTTTGCTTGCACAGCACGCATTCGTTCCCCGCGTAACAGGACACCGACCAGCGCCAGAGCTGCGAAAATGACATTGGTGAGCACGAACTCGAAGAAATCGGCACGCTCGACTGCTGTGATACGTCCGCAGGACTCGTATGCTGGAAGAGGTTTGTCTGGATTCTGACCGGGGTGCGCGGAGGGGGATTGGCTGTCGGGAGAGGAAAGGTTGCGGTGGTGCTCAGTTCTTGGGACGCAGTTGAGTAGTTTCCGGTTTCCGAATGGTTGACAATAGGGTTCATTCATCTACATTTACGAATTGTGTTCTTTAGAAAAAGCTACTCATATGCAGTTCTTCACAAACGCACCACGTCATTTGGACAAGGCTCGCATGGTCCAAAAGGATGGCATATCACGTCCGGTTCCAAGGATTCGTTCTCCTGAGGCCTATGCTCGCCGTGGTTTGGTTCATGAGAACCTCCATTTGGAGGAGGTAGGATGACATCTGCTGCAGCGGCGTTCCGATGAAAGGAATGCAACCCATCATGATGCGGAGGTTGCGCAAAAGCTCGGGAATCGGGACCATGGGCATACGTTGGCCGGATACATTCTTCGAGCGTTGTAAGCAAGAGTAGAACACTTGGATGAATGAGAAATAAAGTCGCAATATCAGAAGAGGAGGAGATTATACGTACACAGGAACTGGAAGGGTAGCGCGGGGTGGTCGAAATTGCATTACACGTCGTTATGTTCGTTTTGCTGTTCAAGTTGTCGCAAAAGTTTGGAATAGCAGAGCTCCTTGAAAATCGCGCCAAGCGTTTGGAAGTCGAGTATTTCTCGACTGAAGAGTGGATGCGAACTCAAAGGAGACTTAGAAAAGCGAAAGTGGTTCGAAAGAAAGAAACGGTGGTAAAAGGTTCCTTCAAAAGGGTACGAAATTGATCGACACGCGAGACGAAACGCGAAACGTGGCCGCGAATTTGTTGTCTGAATCGACGACGACTTTCTTATCTATCAACGTTTCTAAGTTTCTCCTCTCTCATCCGTGACTACTCTGCAACATGTCTCGCCGATCAGCGCATGCAACAGTAGAAGAGGTCGATTCAGACGAAGACGTTTTTGACGACGATACCGACATCCCTCTGCCATCTCGTCCTTTCCCTAGCGGCAGACAAGAACCGCTCCTCCAATCTTTGAACGAAGACGACGACTATGGGCAAAGTGCTTTTCGGAGAGGCGCAACTTCGGAAATAAACTTGGGCTCTGGTCAAGCCAGTCCATCGCTACTGAATCAACAACACCAAGTACCCACCGTATCTGACTTGACGCCATACAAAAAGTGCGTATTTCCTTCTTTCTCGCTCAAAGTTCACGCTTGGGACTCATCATACTCTCTTGGATAAATTTGAAACAGATGGACATGTATTTATCCAATATCTATCGATGCAAAACGTGCTCTTCACGCTGGAGAACGACGGATCGCTTTCACTGATGCTATCTGGTGGCCTCTGAGCAAAGACATGGCAGACGCGAGCGCTCGACTGGGCCTTGGGACCTTACATGAAGTGTCTAAATGTCATCCTCGCGATTGGGCAAACCCAGGTCGTGTCCGCGTACAGTGGAAGAAGGAAAATGGCGGATTCGTGAACCCAACGATTAGAACAAGTGAAGTCGACTCCTTTGATCATTATCGAATTCGAGATATTAAAGCTGCATTCTACAGAAAAGCAACTGCTTGTGGCCATCGCGGCGTATATTCAGGCGGTCAAGCCAGAGCTCGTCCCGAAGCCAGAATCGATGAGCAAACCGGAGTCGAAGTCAAATGCGTCGACGTCGAAATCGGCAGCAGGGACATCGTCTTCTTCATCAGCGAAGGCGACGAGCTCTACAAAACTTAAAGGAAAGGCAGCGGGTAAAGCACCTCAGACTCGACCGGACTCGGAGTCGCCTTCAGATGCCCTCGCTGTGATAGGCGCTTACACACATGCGCCGCCCATCCCTCCACCAGCTCTTGCGGTGCGGGTGTCCGCGTATTCACCCGCGCTGCCATCTGGAGTGCTTGTTGATGCGTTGAAGGCGGCGATGAATGCAGGTCCCGAGGGCGCCGCTGGTGGTGGTGCGGGTATGGGAGCAGGGAAAGGCAAACGGAAGGTTGTCCGAGTTCGCGGTTAATCACTGCGTGTACATCATAGGGTATGATCATAAATCTTTATTTGATATTTTTACCGTCATTCTAGGGACGCAAGTACAGATACTTTCTGGGTGTGAAGCAACCAATCGTGCGCTTGAAGCTAGAAAGCTGACGTCTGCGTGAACCTTGTCGATAAAGTTGTCGAATCAGAGGAACCGAGGAGTAAGAGACAGTAAGAGAGATCTTTGTATCATCTTTCGCTGATATGTTCTTATATCCTTTCCCTCAGGTATGCACAGTTGCTTTGCGTGATGATCTAGAGTGCCGATTAATGATATCGACATCGTTCATCGGTGTGCCAAGCTTCGGCGGTTTGTTTGATGCTCACGTTTGACGCTATTGAATGCCTGTTCAATTGGCAAAGCGGAAGCAGAAGACGTAATTATCCGCGCAATGCTTCGCGGATGTGAGATTGGGTTGAGCGCGGATGTTCGTGACGAACGTGTCAAGAAGACTTGAGGGAGTGAGTGCCTTTGTGACCTCAAAACTTACTTCCTTTGGGTCTGGATTTACTTTGTTTCATTCAGTTATCAACTGCAAGTTTCTGTAGAAAAAACAAGATACCGTGCTTGTCTGTCTTGAGGTACCGGTCATGTGTCAGGAGCTCGAAGAAATCACCCGATTTTTCGTCGGGAATGGGTAAATATGGGCCTCAAGAGGTCTAGCTTCGTCTCCTTCACGTCGAGTAAATGGCTCGAAGGTGTATTCTGAAGGTGCCGTTGATCATCTGCTCAGGCTCGAGCTCGCTAAACGACCTGAATTCTCAAGAAACGTCGCGATCCAGCTCAATTACGTCTCCTATGATCAAACGAGGACCCATGACAGTTGCGATGAGATGTGAGTATTTCTTTGGCAAACGAGCCTTTCGTGGAACCCTTTACACTCTCATCTTGTGGTTTAGAGCTTCACAAGGCAACTGTCTCCTTTTCCGGAGAGCTCTGGCCCCCGAATCAGGCTCCGGGTATCTCCGAGCTGGTTACCCTTTGTGGCGATCGCAGTTAGTTTTTGCCATGGACCGACGCAATCGAGAAATGCTACATACAAGGCGCACCGCTTCGCGCCGTTCTGATTTGAAGCGCGACATCGTCGTTGTCGGATTACAAAAGAAGTTCGTTATATACAACATTTCGTACTTCGGAATCGGAATCAGCTAACTTGCGAAGCAATCGAATGTCGTTCCGCGTACGCACGCGCGAAAGAGCAGTATACAACTGACCATGGGTAAAAACATCCGTGCGCAGGTCGAGAACAGACTTGTCGAGTGTAAGTCCCTGGCAGCTGTGAAAAGTGGACGCGTAGGCAAGACGAAGAGGGAACTGCACTCTCTGTACAGTCCAATTCGTGTTGAAAGGCTTGAAGTCGAAGCGAATACGGGGAATACAATGTATGTCGCCGACAACGCCCGTACGGTTATTGATGACGCGTACTTCAATGAACCGCCTATGCAATCTATGCACGATCACCCTTGCGTTCTTCACCAACCCTTTATCAACGGAGAGGTTGCGCATGATGGAGCACACACAGCCCTCTTTAAGACGCAGTTCATGTGCAGGAACACCTGTCGCAGTGAGCATGGAGAGAAAGTCGGGCGATGCTTCTGGTTCGTCCAAAGACTCTTCGTCGTTCTCTTTAATGAAGTCTGCACTGTAGAAAAGTTCTGTTTGTGAATGAGACTGTGAGCAGGAAAGAAGCGACGACGGAAGGTGTATTGCACACGTACGCTGATTTTGGGGTAACAGATCAAGGACGGTGTCGTTGAACATGTCAACGTCGCGGTTTATGGGACTGAGAAATGATCGTCTGAGACACGACGGGGGGTCTTCGAGAACCTCAGACGGATATAAGAACTGGATAGCGTCTGAGAGCGAGTACGTGGGTTGGACGATAGGAATGGAAGTGGTGTCATGTTCGTAATCCTCTCCGATTGCATCCACGACCGCCGTGAATTCTGGGTCAGCCGCCGAGCGCACTGGTTGGTGAAGGGAAAAGACAGAGAATGAGGGCCATAGGTATGAGGACTTGATGGAAGCGAGAAGCGCCGCTGTTGGACCTGCGCCTCGCACAACAGGTGACACTTGTCGGAAGTCGCCAAGTCCGATGAAAGGAATTCCACCGAAAGGGACCTGTTTTCCGGTGAGCTTTCGACACAGCACATCAACGCACTCTACGGCTGCTTTGTTAGCCATCGGAAGTTCGTCCCAAACAATGAGGGAGGCTTCCTGGATGAGACGCGCGCGATTTGTGTTGGGATGGATGTCGGAAAGAAGGTTTTCGTTATTCTGGAGGTTTGAAAGGAGGAAAGGCATGTCAGCGAACGAAGTGGAAAGATCGATGAAAGGTGACGGAGTACGTACGTCCTCGATTGGTATACGAAACAGTGAGTGCGCAGTCCTTCCTCGTTCGTAATTGGAAGCCGCAAGCGCAGATGAGGCGCACACCAATACCACCGATCCTTGGCTTCTGAGATTGCTCGTCAGAACATCCACTATGTATGTCTTTCCTCTGCCAGGCTTCCCCTCAAGGAACACAGGGTGATCGCGAGATTCTTCGTTGGAGAAATGATCTTGGATTGCAGTGTAGATACTGTGCTGTTCTTCAGTCATGGACGCTTCGGCTCGGAGTGTCTGATTAGCGAGGAGGGTGAGCCTTGGATTGAAGTGGCTCAACTCAGCAGCGACTTCGGACCAATGGGCATCGTCTGCAGGTTGCGGTAGTCCGTAATCTGATAATGTTTTATTCGCAGATGATTGTTGGAGGAAATGCTGTATCTGAAGAAGAGCTGCATCGATGGCTTGTTGTTCTGAGTGCAAATTCACGACGAAATCTTGACTCAGATTGACAGAGAACGCTTGCCAGATAGGCAACGCGGGAAATCCTTCAAGAATCACGCGGGCATATAGGAATCTGAGTTGCGCAGGCGTTTGAAACGAAGCAACCGCCTCTTGTACAGCGTAGAATCCTTCATTGCTGTTCACAAATAAGCCGAGGTCGAGAGCGGCTTCATGGAAGGAGTTGAAGACACGACCTTCGACAGTCCGCAAGTCTTCAAAAGATCTTGCTGGCCTATGCATGAGCAAAGTTCGAAGGTAAAACACCTCACCCAGCGAAGGCGAGAGTGATTGAAGGCGGGCGACTTTCGTCCTGCGCTGTCTTCGGGACACGACATAGCGTGGCGAGTTTTGGATGGGTTGTTCGACGAACTGATCATCGTGGAGGACCTGATCATTTTGTAGGCGAGTGAAAGTGTATTGCTCGAAGTAGTCAGAGTAGAGTAGGTCGTTGAAACGCTCTGCAAGAGGACGTTTGAAGTATCGTATGAGGAGTGAAGCTGAAGACGTGGCACGTCCAGCTCCCTGGGAAAAACGGGGCGTGTTTTCGCCAGGAAGGTGAACAGGCAAGCACGACACTGACGGCTCTTTGGAGGTAACATCGAAGTTGAGGATGTGCCACGCCGCCTCCGGAGCACAAAGATAACGCCCTTCAACGTACTCCGCCGTCTCGTCATGAACATCGTCTTGAGAGGAATGGTCGGTGATGCGGAAGCGCGCGGTGTCGGGTCCTTTGAAAAGGTACTTGTATAGATACATGAAGACGGCGACAGTGAAAACGACATCCCAATAGATATGGCAGTCAAACATGTCGATGAACTCAGGGACGTGAGGAGCAATCCAACGTTCTTCTTCTGTGAGCCTTTTGTAATTTACTCTTCCGCTCTCCTCATCGACCCACGTTTCAGGAGTGATAGGATGCGGGTATCCATAGATGCACTTGCCGCCCCGATTACACCTGCTGAACTCGCGAGTAAGGTGGTTGTCCTTGTGCGTCATAAATTTCTTCACCTTTGCTCTGAGCTGAGGATTGTCGTTGGGAAGTTGACACGTAATGAATTGATCGAGTAGCTCCATCGGTATTTCAGGTTCCACCTAGCGAACGCGAGTGAACAAAAGTATGGAGAGGCAGGTTACGAAGAGCGAGATGTCACCTTGATAATGAGGTGCGCATGGGGCAAACCCCTCTTTTGAAATTCGATGACTTTGATCATGTATTTCAGAAGTCCCAGTTTGGCACGCAAGACGGTCATGAACGCTTGCAACCGAAGCTTGAAGGCTCTCGCTACGATGACGGGCGCATCGGCAGCAGACTGGCCGGGCCGTAATCGACTGGTGATTTCCGGCCATTCAGGATTACAGGTGAATGTGATAAAGAATGAAGCTCTTCCATACTTTCGAGCCAGAGCGAGGCCGTCGGCAGTCTGCATCGAAGCCCATCGTCGAGAGCCCATGAAGCTGGAGGGAAGGTCAATAGGAACGGGATCGTGTTCAGGGAAGTCGGGATCACGCTCGTGCGCAAGACGGTCTCGATTTCTTCGAATGTAGAGCAGGCGCTGCTCTTCAATGCGAGAGTACATGTCACAGAGGTATTCGGACGTGAGGCGACCGAATGTAAGGAATCGCGCGTCTGTGAGCACTCGACCCTTCACCCACTGGAGGAGTGTATGGCCGAGACGATTGCGAACCTCGTCTTCATTGTTGGAAGGGCCAGTGTACGTGGACGGCAACCCCCAACCAGGTGAGCCATGAGGGAAAAGGACAGGGTACTGAAGGGGTTCATAGTGGCGACTCGTGATGGGAATGAAGGTAGGCTGCTCTTTCGAATTCCTCCATATAAGTATCTTGCGAGGCTGAAGGTCGACGGTGTTTGCAGTATGGAGGATAGCAGCAAATTCTCCGGTGGCGGTGTGGTCCTGGAGCTCGAGAGCGACAGATGAGTCTCCCGGAACGTTGCTGAAGTTGCGAAGATGATGGACGTAAGGATTGACGCGTTGGAGGTCTTGTCGCACCGCTTGAACCCAATGAGAAGGTACTTCGTATTCAGTTGCCCTGGAATTGCGATGTTGCTCATCGTACAAAAACCAATGAATGGAATGGTCTGGGGTAGTGGCGTCGAGCATGCGATGGTAAGTGCGACCCGTCATAGAAACGGAAGATGGATGCTGTTTGAAGTGCGTGTAGCCTCCTGTAACACCAATGGCGGTGAAATTGAAGAGATAGTTGAGGGATCTGGATTTAGAAGACAGGGCGTCCGCGATTCGAGGGTTGTCTGCGAGGCGAGCGAGCCCCGTCGGAAGAGGCGGTAGGGGGGGAATGAGATGCTTTCCGGACGCACAACAGAATTCCGTCCGCTCTCCTCTCATGAGTTGCGCACCGCATCGACCACAGTTTCGATTCCACGTAGGAACTGGCCATCTGTAATTACGAAGCGCGCCTTTGAATGCATCCCACCACTGTAGTGGAACTTCACTGCGCTGACGCTCAACGTGATGTTGACGTGCAGCACGGCGACGTTCCGCAGCTCGCAACCTCTCCCTCTCTCTGAAGTTATCGTCTTGTTCCCGCCTACGACGACGGCCACGTTCTGCTTCTTGTTCACGTTGGAGAGGCATGGTGAGTGGAAGAGACGATTGGAGGACATCGGGAAGAGGAGACACACTCAAATACATCACGAAATGTCTCGGATTCGTAGGGTACATACAGGAACAGTATGAGCGGAGAATGATGAAACAAAATATTCAATCAGTAGCTTTTCCTTTCCCTTTCGATGTTCTCTTCTTCTTCTTGGCCGGAGCAGACGGATCTTCGGAGTCGGAGAGGTCGGAGAGAGGCTCGAGGTCGTGATTGTGCGGGGGGCGTACTGAGGACGGCGTCGAGCCTGTCTGTGAAGGCGCGGACGTTGAATCCTTCGCTGTTGACGGCCCGGCGACGGGTTGCTTTGCGCCAGCGCGAGGGCCCCAAGCAGAGTTTGTTTTACCTTGAAGATAGAAGAATAGTGTGAAGAGCGAAAGAGAGTGAAGAGAACAGAGCACACCTTTGAGTCCCTTTGCAGCGGAAGCCTTCCGAGAGCTCTGAAAGTGCGGGAACATGAGCTCGAGGAGGTCAAGAGATATACGGCGAGGTGCATCCTTTGCATGCTCGGAGTCAACGTCGTCAGAGGGAACAATATTACCGGTGATCGCAACCCCCGCTCCAGCTTGGGGAACCGACGTGTTTTGAAATCTGTTGTTTTCGCTGGGGATGTTGAGAGCAAGCGCTGCGGGCTTCGCACATTTGCGGAGACCGAAATACTGAGTAATGTCGAGCGAGAACTGTGATTCGGCCAAAGCAGGTCCCGCCTACGTCACGGTTGTGAGCTAGAGGCGGAAGGCAAAATTAGGACAGACGTACCGTTCCGACAGCGTACACAATGGGAGTAATAATGGGGATATCGTCCGGAACGGCATCCATCTGCAGAAACATGCAAGGAGTAAGAGACCGTGAAGTGAAGACGTGAAAGAGAATGGACGCACACGCACGGCTTCGAGGATGAAGGCGTAGTCCGAAGGATGACGGTCACAGCCCTCCAAAACATCGTCGGAGGGAACAAACACTTTTCCTCCGAAGAGATACTTCCGACCTTGGATGGGAGGCGCTGCTGAAGGAGCGACGTAATGAAGGAGGAGAGCGGGGATTATGATGGGGTACCCCTCATCGTCGTACGCGAGAGGGACGTCAATGTCGGCCCGTGTAGTCCTCGGCCTGTCTGAAGGTGACGGATGCACATGGGCAACGGAGCAGAAGCCAAAAAAGAAAGCAAAACCGGGAGATTCAGTGGTCATGTTGAGCGAGGGTGTACGGAAGAGAGGCGCGCACCTGTGTTATATGCGAAAAAAGGTGGAAGGAGTGTCGTTGCGTCAGGAGGACGTCATGCAGGCGAGGCTCACCACAGTGTGACGTTGGAAAACGGCAGAGAGTATACAAACACGGCCGTTAGGCAGGCGCGGCGTCGGGGGCGAGCCTCGTTGGGCAACCAACGCGAGGGGAGAGCGTCGGGGAATGCAGGTCGCGCTGGGGCTTCGTGGCGCGCGAACACATTTACTTACTTGGAAGGGGCGCGCGAAAAAATGCTTTGGAGTGAGAAGCGTTCGTCAAAGGCGGCGAGGAAAGTTGCTCAAATTGGTGGTGGACGGACGTGGGAAGGAGGATAGAAGAATTATATTATCTGAAAGGCCCGTCCGATGCTTCGAGCACCCCACTCGTCTCTTGCCTGCATTCCTGCACGCATCATCTCATCTCCAGACTTTCTCCTTTCTCTACGCTGTTGATCGCAAATCTGGCGCTTCATGGTCGCGTATCCTGACACAGACTCTGATTCAGACAACGCGCATATGTCCACCTCTGCCGACGACGCCATGGACTCTGACTCTGTCCACATCGTCGTAGACTCCGGTGACGCCTCCTCACCTGAACTCAATGACGTCGACGGGCCTACCATTGAAATTACGCATCCGACATTGCACACAAAGTTTGTCGGCGTCCAGCACCCCGCGTCTGTGAGGAACGCGACCGTTCATCAGTACCGTGGCATCAAGTACGCGACGGTGCCAAAGCGGTTCCGTCGCTCAGTGCTCTTGCAGGAGTACCCTGAAAAGACGCTCGCGACGCGACATGGGTACGTTGTCTCCCAACCCCATCGAATTGTGACAACTCATTGACGACTTGACTTCCTTCGGCGTGCGCGTGATTGTTCATTGCTGTCCGCTCTCATGCGTCATGGACGCTATATTCGGCAACTTTATGACACAACAGTGCTATTTGTCCTCAAATCAAAAATCGCTGGCTCGAGTCGCGTCTGTACGGGCTCCCTCCAGAAATCGTTCCAAAGCCATCGGACAGCCCACCCGAGGACGAGTGGGAGTGTCTGAATCTATGCATCACAACGCCCGCACCCGAATGTTTGCGCAAGCACGGGCTCGTTCCCGTCATGGTCTACTTCCATGGTGGAGGGAATGTGACGGGCTCGGGTACCGAGTGGATCTGGGACGCGGGCGCTTTGGTACGCAAGAGTGTGCAATGCGGTCGGCCTGTCGTTGTTGTTGCGCTCAAGTTCGTGTTTCTTTTGCTTCTTGTTTGCGGGGTTAACGTTGAACTTATTATGAAACTTCAACAACAGTTTCCGACTGGGTCTATTTGGGTTCGCTGCCAGCCAACTCTTACGCGAAGACAACGAAGCTGCTGGCGAAGAGGGTGTCGGCAATTATGGTGTGTATCTCCCCCCACTATGTCATAACCCTCATTGTCTGATACGTCTCACGCGCGACAGGTCTCCACGATCAACGAACTGCATTGCTTTGGATTAAGAAATACATTTCTGGATTTGGGGGTGATCCAGAACTCGTCACACTCTTTGGTTCGTCGTGGGGTGCCGCCGATATTCATGCCCACCTCCTATCAAATGCGAACCAGGCGGATATCACAGGACCAGATCCAGACAAAGTGCTCTTCCACCGAGCTATTCTACAGTCGGGCGCTCTCGTCCCGTCGAATTCCGTTGTTCAGGATGTTTTCTCCGCCGGAGCCCACTTGGGAAGAATCATGCAGAGTCTCGACATCAAATCTATTGACGAACTACGTGAAGTTCCTGCGGCCAAACTTGTCTCTGTGACTGGTGAACGGGTCAGGCCGGTGGACGATGGTGTATTCCTCAGAAGAGACTGGAAATCACTGGCTTTACCGTTTGCGAGCTCATCGCAGCAGAATCCTAGAAGAGTATGTCGCCAAGACATAATGATCGGGGACGTGGCATGTGAAAGCGTGTTATGGGCCATTCCGGCTCGTTTATGGGGCGCAGACGCGGTTGCGAGACGTGCAAGAGCCATAGTTCAAAGTGTTAGACGCGCCGACACCTTAATGCGCGCCTATGATATCGTCGAAGCTGCGAAAAACTCGAATCCTGGGTCTCCAATGCACGGACGTGCTCGGCTAGGGGAAGACAACGCATTCATGGACAGCGACGACGAGGGCGTTGAAAGCAGCGATGACGAAGGATGCGAACTTGCGGAAAGAGTTATGGACCTCATCAACGATGTCGCTTTCGCGTGGCCAGTAGACGTGGCGGCGAGAAGTGCCGCAGACTCTGCATTTATATTCGAAGAGCCTTCGCCTCCGAAGGCGGAAGGGAACGACTACCTCAGCGCAGGTGGAGGATATCTCAGTGCAGGTTCCGAATCGTCTCTAAGCCCGTCTCCATCTGGTTCAGAGTCAAATCTGTCGGGCATGGATTCGACACCTCAGCCAACTCACCACCATCGCCCACCTAATGCCCCCTTCGTCTATCGTTATGTTTTCGATCAGGCCTCTCCATACACCCAGACCCCTCACCATGGCGTGGATTTACTCTACCTGTTTGGAAATATACCGTTCCCTACAGATCCGGATTTGACGGCGGAAGAAAACGAAGAAGTGAATTGGGACCGCGTCAAGGTTCGCAGCGAAATGCAAGAGCGTTGGCTTGTATTTGCGCATGGCGAGGAGCCTTGGGAACCTCTTACTCCGCAACCTCCCGCTGGATTCAGTGAAATCCCGCAAGTTGATCTCCCAATACCTATGTTATCTCCCTCATCTTCATTCTCATACGGTAGCCCGACAAAGTCGACGTCGGGATCTTCCTTTGGAGGCTACTTCACTCCGTCTGACTCGTCACGTTCGAGCTCATTCTCGCACAGCGGGGCGCTTCACCTTGATGCATTCCCCCCAGCAGACCCGGGAAGCAGATCTGCTGCAGCGATGTCGCCATTCTTGACGCTGGGTCCGCACAAGGCGAACGCGCACGGACACATGCATCAGCCTCTATCTCATCGCGGTGGTCACACCCATGCTCACCACCACCATCATCACCATTCTCGCTTTCATGGAAAGGCCCCGCCGTCTCCTGCTGAGCACCAGCCCATTTCGATTTCGGAGTCAGACAAGGTGTTCGTGTTTGGTCCGGAAGGCGAGACCGGCTCGAGGAGCGCGAAAATCTTTGCGGGAAGGAGGCGCGTACATGCATGGCGTGAGGCATTGGCCCCGCTAGGCCTTGCTACAGCACAAAAGGTCGGACAGGAACTCGGAAATGGACCGCCTGTTAATGGCGTACGTTTCTAATTTCTTCGACACAAAAACAACGATCCCCCGGAGGAAGGGAGAAAAACGGCGCGAAACGGCGCTCTATTATATATATGATTTCCATTCATAACGGGCTTTCGCGATCACCATAAGGACATAATACATTTCGAACGATCCCTCCTCACACGAATAATCTTTATCGCCATGCTTTCTCACTTTTGTTGTATGTTATCCACGACCCATCCATCTCGTTCACCCGCACACATACTCACTTGCATTGCTCTTCTTTCTCTATTTTGCTAACCGTATTGGAATCATGATATTTGTACTGGGTTCTCATTGTTTTCTGTACAATTTACTCGAGAAGAATAAAACTTGGTTGTAATATAAAGTGTAGTACACTGTGGCTGAAAAATCTCTTATCTTGGGGAGCTTTGTGTTTCATGCATTAATATTGGAAGAGATTGAGCGTCGACTACACTCCACAATATTTTCAGCCAGGAGAGGTGAAGCAGATGATCGGCTAACACCGAAGAATCGGGACCCCGAAACAGAATCTGGGACCCTGTGTACCTCGTCCACGAAGGACGCGCGTCGTGTCGAACGGTCGAGGATTTGAAGGGCTTCGTCATTCCCTATATTCCTTCACTCAATACCTCCTTTCAAATCTACCCTTCAATAGCTTCGTATTCTCAATATGCCCGTACCATCTTTACCCGTGGAACCTGTACGATCCGACGACCCTCAGAAGAAGAAAGAGGACGAGAAAGCAAAGAACGAGGAGGGGAAGGACGCGTCGAAGGATAAGGAGGGTGAAGGGGAGGAGCTGGTGAGCGTGTTCAACTCTATTGCGAACATTGTTGAGCTGATTTCCGTAGTCTGAGGAAGACCAACAGCTCAAAAATGAGCTTGAAATGCTCGTTGAACGCTTGAAGGTACCTTGCATTGGAAACTTGGTGTCATTTCGATGCATTGGACTAACCAAAATGATATAGGAATCGAACACAGATCTCTACCGACCGGCATTAGAAACGCTACGAACGTTGATTCGAACATCGACGTCCTCCATGACATCCGTACCAAAGCCTCTCAAGTTCCTCCGACCTCATTACCCCGACCTGCAGGAGTTACATAAAAAATGGCCGACTTCAGAGAACAAAGTGCGTATATACATCGGTATCCCGGATATGAGTGATATATATTGATCTTTCTTGTAGGCGCTCTTTGCAGATATCCTCAGTGTACTGGCTATGACATACTCCGACACCCAACCTCGAGGAACGCTTCGCTACCGAATGCTCGCATCTGCCATGTCGCCCAACGTGTCGGAGATTGGTTCGTGGGGGCACGAGTACATCAGACATTTGGCTGCAGAACTTGGCGAGGAGTATAAGCTTCGGATAGAAGGAGAGGGAGAGGAGACCACGACGGGCGAGGAGGCACCCGAGGAGAGGCTCGACGTGTCGGTTGACGAACTCCGAAGCCTCGCGATGGAATGCGCGAAATTCTTGCTTGCGCACAATGCGGAGCCAGATGCCGTGGATTTGCTCGACGAGTTGGAGATCGCGGAGAGGTTGACGGAGGTCGTGGATGAGAACACCTATGCTCGTGTGTGTGCATATATGTTGAGGTACGTGTATAATGCGACTATTGTTGTTCTCAAATCTTTACGCGATTTTCTATTTAGTTGTGTTGGCTATCTCACTCCCCCGGACGACGTTGCATTTCTCCGCACTGCCCACGAACTCTACTTGCTGCATAAGAAATACACCGAAGCGCTTGCGATTGCACTACGAATGCAGGACCAGGAATTAGTCTACCAGGATTTCCAAACAGCCAGCAACCCGTGAGCAGTTTGCATTATTTGCTGTCAATGGCACTTGGCTCATTATATCTCAGATTAATGAAGAAGCAATTGGCAATCATGATCTCACGAGCTCAGGTACCTCTAGAATGGATACAGGGCGAACAACCCGAAGATGATGTGCAAGACTTACCCGAAGACTTGCTTGAGTGTTTGACAAACGCAAGATTGTCGCAATACTTCAAGAAGTTCGGTGAAGAGCTCGGCGTTTCTGATCCCAAGTCATTAGAAGACATCTACAAGAGCCACTTAGAGCCGAATCGTACGTATCCATCCACATTTGATGAAGGATCCTAAGATTTAATCTCAGCATCGTCACAGGTCCCGCTGCGCCAAGCGCGGATTCCGCTCGAGCGAATTTAGCTGGTACCTTCGTGAACGCTTTTGTGAACGCAGGCTTTGGAAATGACAAGCTCATGGTGGATGCCGCGGAGGGCGAAAGTTTCGTGTACAAGAACAAGGATCACGGTGAGTCCATGTTTTCATCACGATTTACTTAGATTTTCTAAATAGTTGAAAGGCATGATGAGTGCTACCGCATCGCTCGGCGTCAGTCTATTATGGGATACCGACAAAGGTTTGACAGAAGTGGATAGATATACATACGTAGCCGAGGAAATGATCAAGGTGAGTGAATTCTATAGGATTAGTTCTGAAGTAGTGACAGTGTTTATTTGCAGGCTGGTTCGCTCCTTGCAACTGGTATTGTAAACTGTGGTGTTCGGTCAGAATCCGATCCTGCTATCGCCCTTCTCTCTGAGCACGTCGAATCGAAGTCGGTCCCTTTGAAAACCGGTGCTATAGTCGGCTTGGGGTTGGCGTATGTTGGCTCACAACGCGACGATCTTTCACAACTTTTATTACCAGTCGCAATGGACGACAGCAGTAGCATGGAGATCGCGTCACTAGCTGCGTTGTCGCTCGGTTTTATTTTCGTGGGCAGTTGCAATGGCGAGATTGCAGGCTCCATCCTGCAGGTACTCATGGAACGGGATGAAACTGCGCTGAGCGAAAAGTGGGCGAGATTTATGGCACTCGGTTTGGCGTTATTATATGTTGGTATGTCGATTTTGCAATAAGGCAAGGCAAATGTGTCAGCATCGTATTGACTGAAGAGATTAGGTCGACAAGATGCATCCGAGGCTACGTTGGAGACCCTGAAGGCCATCGAACATCCTATTTCGAAACAAGCGCAAATCCTCGTAGAAATCTGCTCTTACGCGGGTACAAGCAACGTAATGAAGATCCAGGCCATGCTTCATCACTGCAACGACCACATCGACAAATCAAAGGAGGAAAACAAGGAGGATGATACCTTCCAGGCGTTCGCTGTTCTTGGTATTGCGCTTGTTGGCATGGGTGAAGACATCGGTGGCGAGATGGCTCTGCGAATGTTTAATCACTTGGTCAGTCAAATAATCCGTGTCTGCGAATATGGGCGCCTAACATTGTGTTCTTCTGAAGATGCATTACGGTGAACCAGTCATCCGAAAAACAGTGCCCCTCGCAATCGGACTGATCAGTGCCTCGAATCCGCAACTCCCTATTCTTGACACCCTCTCGAAATACTCGCACGACAGCGATCTTGCTGTTGCATTCAACGCGATTCTTGCCATGGGTCTCGTAGGCGCCGGCACCAACAACGCGCGTCTGGCGCAAATGCTCCGAAATCTGGCGACTTACTACCACAAGGAGCCGGATTGTCTCTTCATGGTTCGCGTCTCGCAAGGCTTGGTTCATATGGGCAAGGGGACACTGGGTATCAACCCCTTCTTCTGCGACCGAGGGGTGATGAGTCGACCAGCTGTTGCGGGTCTCCTGGCCATGCTCACGGCGTTCTCGGACGCCAAATCATGTACGTTCTTCGTATAGTTGTGATTTCTAGCATTGACGCAGATGTCTTTTCACCTCTAGTTATTCTTGATAAGTATCACTGGATGCTTTATTTCCTTGTACCCGCCATGTACCCTCGATTCCTCATCACCCTTGACGAAGAACTCAACCCACTTCCTGTGACCGTCCGTGTTGGCCAGGTGGGTTTAGATTTCTTGTCATTCCGCGATCTGTTACTGACGAAAGTTTCCTCCAGGCTGTTGACGTGGTGGGCCAGGCTGGCAAGCCACGAACCATCTCAGGCTTCCAGACACACCAAGCACCCGTCCGGTTGGGAACTACCGATCGAGCGGAACTTGCTACGGAGGAGTATATCCCCTATGCGAACGTTCTCGAAGGCTTGGTGATTCTAACGAAAAACCCTGGCTGGGAGAAGGAGGACAAGATGGAGCTATAGCTTTGTCGTTGTAATTGTTCTCTTCGTTTAATTTTATTTCATATCAATTGAATTCCTTCAAACATCTGCGAGAACAGGCCGACGGGCAAGGTAATGTTAGGTGAATGAGGTTATGATTGCATTGGCTCGAATGACACGGCGAACATCACGTCCAACAAGTGCCCTCAAATATCTCAGAGATATCCAAAACATCCAAAAGTCCATCCGTCCCTCCCAAAATGCATTTAGATACAGTATTATTTACTGCCATTTGTCCGGCCAATTCCCTTCGCAACAAGATCTTTTGCCCATCCTCGAAGAATGTGCTTTTGGATCTTTCCACTCGCCGTCTTCGGAAGCTCCGTTTGTTCCACGCCATCCTCACCCATGAACCAGACCCATGCAGGTGCGTTCTGTGGATTCATGCCCTCCGCGACCCACGTCCGGACAGCTTCTTTCGAAAGTCTGGTCTTCGACCCCGATGATGGCTCGCGCACGATAAATGCACCTACGACCTCACCGTACTTTTCGTTTGGCACTGCGACTGAAGCTCCCTCGCGAATGTCGGGATGGAAATGGAGGCGGTCATCTATTCTGACAGGAAATAGATTCTAAAGAGAAGACACCCAATGTTAGATTTCATATTGAGTGTGTGCAAATGACACCAACCTCTCCGCCTCGAATGATAACATCCTACCAAGGACCGAGCATGATAGATTTACTGAGTAATTCCATTGTACTCTGGTATGCGATCTCGCTTACCTTTGTTCTACCGACAACTAAAATATGTTGTTCAGAAATGCATTCCACTTATATTTTAGGACATGCTGACCTCTGAGATAACCATGCTCGTCGAGAACACCAATGTCACCAGTGTGCATCCAAGTACTTTCCCCACCGTCTGGATCTCGGTGACGCTTCATGACTGCGATCGACTTCTCTTCATCTTCCCAGTACCTGCTCGACAACACCGAAAGCATTAGTAAGATACAATTGTTTAATAAAGGCATAAAACATACCCTTTTTGCAACAGATATCCGGAAATGCATATTTCACCGGGTGCTCCGATGGGCACAATTCGGCCTTCTTCATCCACCAATTTTGCGCGAACGTGGGGATGAGGTTTGCCAACCGACTCGGTGCGCATGATGATGGAGTCGTCTGGTGTTGTCTGGAAGGATACCGGGCTGGTAAAACAAAGAATAAGAAGTCCTATCGTTCGTAGAAAGAAAAAAGCTATAGAGAGAAACGGACCTGGTTTCAGCTGTAAGGGCATCAGAATCGATATCCTTGTCAGTTATTGCTGTTCTGCGGATTTTCTACTCAACTCATTCCGTAGGCAATTGACAAATCCACCAGGCCCATTTTGTCAATGAGACGCGTCATGAGCTCGATTGGCACAGAAGAGCCAGCGGCAATGCCTGTCCTGCTCGTCATACGCTGAATCATTCCATAGCTTAAGTATAGAGAGAAAACAGTGTGCTTACGAACCTTAGCTGTTTGAAATCTGCCCTCTTCAGGCCCCTTCGCTCGATCTCTTCGAGAACACCCAAGAAATGCGTAGGCACGCCGTGTAGGGCAGTGCATTTTTCATGTACGACTGCATCGACGATTGCGGGTGGGTCGAATATGGGGGATGGATAGACGACAGACGCTCCGTATGCCCAGGCTGACAGATTACCAAGTACAAGGCGTGTTTGGGAGAAGATTGTCAGGTTTATGCTCCTATACGGCTCCGGAAATGCACTCATCAAAACAATGGAATAGAGGGGGTACATTGCCTGAAAAAAAATACAGTAAGTCAAGAGTACTTTGATGGCGAATGAGGGGTAATCAACGAACAGATGATATCCTTTTGCGTAAGGCGCATGCACTGGCCGATCAACAGTGCATTGTTGAGGAGATTACTATGCGTGAGCTGCAAATCATTACTCGACCTGAACTTGTCCAAGGAGTAAAATTACAAACGGATGCAGCTTTTGGTAGCCCCGTCGTCCCGCTTCATTTCAAATATTTAATAAAGAATTGCTTGCGGAACTTCCAGGCGTCACTCACCTTGTGAATTGAAGATTTATGACGTCGTCTTTGTCCGAAGTTCGCTTCGCGACTTCCAGCTCTTTGTCAGAAGAAAGAGACCTGTCCCAAGCTAAGACGTCTCGGAAATTCACTACGCACTTCATGTGCTGGACTATTTTCTGGAGTTCCGCGTCGCTTGCCTGAGGATGGCCCCCAGGACCAACGGTATGGGTGTCGTCGACAACTAACAAGTTTCGAAGCTCTGGAAGCTCTGGGACGCTGATCTCCCCGGGACGACACGATGCCAGGGTTGGAATAGCAGATTCGAGCATGGAAAGGTAACGCGAGGATCTTATTTGAGGAACGACCACGAGTGTGGAGACACCGACATGATTCAAGGTCGCAACCTTCAAGTCGACGGTTTTAGTACAAGCATTAGATGTGAAGTACAACATTACCAGCTCGTTGACGCGATAGGCGGGATTTATCGTAACAAGAATAGCTCCAATCCTAGGACACGCCCACTGGAGCATAGCATACGCACTTAAATATGTTTACATTGAGCGATGCACCGAAGTTATCAGACCGGACGACGTACCTATTATTGCCCATCACGACGCCTACTCTGTCTCCCTTCTTTACACCCATCTGAACCAAACCACGGGCGAGCGCTTGGACGTGAACATCGAATTCTGCGAAACTCCATGCCAGACAATCCGGTCTTCCACCTTGTGTTCCATGTTCCAGCGGACCAGGACCACCATAAGCTCGCGGTCTCTCCTGACGGGCAATCAACGCGCCCTTGTCCGCATATCTCTCGAGGAGGACTTCGTCAAAGTACGTCGAGAGGGTGTGCAAAGAAAGAGGCGGCGTCGAGGGACCTTCAATGTACGACGAAGTGAGCAAATGACGCGCGAACGCTGCTCTTCCTCTCGCGACCACGACAGATTCACGTCGCCCTCCAAGAACCGGACGCGTCCTGGCCAACGCTCGACAGAACGGCCTCATGGAGGTGAAAATGTTGCAAGGATTCAATGGGAGAAGACAGCGATTCGGCACTCAAATAGCGTGTTCACGGAGTTGTATTTCCCAGCAAACCACATGCCTCGATGACGAACAACTGTGATTTCGGGGTAGCGCGGTGGTGCATTGGCCTTAGGACGGCATCTCGACAATTCGCTACTCTTCAAAACATACGTTGAAGTCGTACGACGCTGTGAAACTTGGTGAAGAGTGCTTTCTTGGTGGTGTGCTCCTGGCAAGAGCGGAGAACGAGCCGATAGGCCAAGGCTATTGACGGAGGAATCGACATGCGGCTCGAGAGGCGAACATGCGACGTCCCCGGTTTGACATCCTCAAAAGTGCAGAACAAACACGACGCAACCTTGGACAGTTGTAAAGTGTATCTTGAGCGAGTCGTGTTTGACCTGCAGTCGCAAAGCTTGATCGATTAGAATTGCAATTTATTCTGGATTTACGTACAGGACGGCAACCGCATCAGCATTGTGGGCGCTCGCTTGGGTTCCAATCAGGCGCTTCTCTGATAACCTCGACGCCGCAGGTTATGAAGAACAGCAATTGGAATCAACGGAACTTTGCTCTTTCATTCAGCTCTCCGTCCTTTCATCAAAATCAGACGTGCGTGGATTTACAGCAGGGATCTCAATGGACCGATAGAATCTCGGGATCTTCAATTTCCATTTTGTTTTGCTTGTTGGAGATGAAAGGTAGACTCGGCATAACAAGAAGCAATCCAGTTGACATCTTCCCGTCGGATCTGTGCGCATGGCTGAAAATTTCTAACAGGCACCTTTACGCGTGTTTCACCTATAATGAGTCGGAGGGAATTGCCTTGCATAAATACTGGGCACTCGGTGAAAGAAACCCCGTCTCGTTCACTTTCTTCCCCCCTCTTTTGAAGCGCCTCTAGAGACGATGCAACTCATCTCAGTCTCTCTTTTCTGCGCTTGTATTATTACTTGGTGTACTGTTAAACGAATCCTGAAGAAGAAGAAGGCAAACCCGGACTCCTTACCGTACCCTCCTGGCCCTCCAGCGAAATGGATCATAGGCAATTTGCTGGATATGCCTGCCTCGATTAACTTCAAGGCGTTGAGATCGTGGAAGGAGAAATACGGTGCGTCGTTTCTTCCTTGTGACATTCTTATCTGACCCGTCTGCTAGGCGACCTGACTTTCATGCGAGCCTGCGGTCAATCCGTCTTGGTCATTAATTCCCTAAAAGCTGCAAAGGATCTCTTAGACAAACGCGGCACTACATACGCCCATCGACCTTCGTTGGTAATGGCCGGAGAACTCATGGGGCTCGACCAGGTGTGTAACCGTGGGCTATCTGTGCCAAAATGTTGTAATAAATCAGTAAATAGAGCATTGGCCTCATGGCTTATTGCCCGAGACTCACAGAATCGCGAAGGCTTGCCCATCGAGCTCTCAGCAACGACGCTATCAAAAGATATACTCATGTTTTCGAAACGAACTCTATCCTACTCCTCCAAAAGTTGCTCGACGACCCGAGTGCTTACGAGAAAGCCATACGCTTGTAAGTTCTCCTTTTCAGAGTCTTCCTGAAGTCTCCATTTTCAACACTGTCACCTTTTAGAATGATTGGACGCAACATACTTATGATTTCTTACGGATTAACTGCCAACTCTGCGGACTCGGAGGTATGGGCTTATTCAATGCAGATATAATTTGTCAAGATAATTGATACTGGAACAGTTCATTGCTGACGCCGAGAAAGTGATGAAGCTTATTCAAGAAGCGATTGCTCCAGGCAAATATCTCGTGGATTATATACCTTGCCGTACGTACATCAGCGCTACGAACTTATAACTCGTAATAATAGTGAGCTTTCCAGTGAAGCGCCTTCCGAGCTGGATGCCATTTGTCAACTTCAAGCGGGAGGCCGAATCGTACCGCAAACAGATTACGGATTTCGTGCGCCGACCTTTCGAACACGTCAAGGCGGACATGGTGCGTGCCTCAAGACCTTTCACTATTCGTCTAGCACAGTCCAACGTCGAAACGACAGCAACGTGGAATAGCTGCGCCGTCGCTCGTTCTTGATCTCCTATCGCAAGATGATAAGGCATCGAAGGAGTGCAATGATGACCGGGAAGAGATCATCATGTGGGCAATCGGCAGTTTGTACGGAGGTAAGCTCCTTTGTCAGAGTATATGCGCTCCCTTTTCTAAGTATTCCTTCTGCTGTTATAGCTGCCACTTCCACTGTAAGCGAACATCGCATTTACTCTTTTAGTGCACCTTCGTTGACGCGTTCACACGGCCCAGACGGCTGCTACCGCGCTGACCTTCGTCGTGCTCATGGCGATGCACCCGGATAAACAGCGAAAAGCGCAGGCAGAAATCGACAGTGTAACCGAAGGTCTCCGCTTACCCACTCTGGCGGACAGGGCGCGCATGCCCTACGTCATGGCCATCATGAACGAAGTCGCGAGGTGGCATGCGGTCGTTCCTTTAGGTAGACCCTTTTCTTCAAATTATACTACCGTATTGACCTCTTGAATACTGATGAATCGCATCTTAGGCCTAGCCCGTCAGACGAAAGTGACGGACAACTACAATGGTTTGTTCATATTCTCTGGGACTCCCGAGGCGTTTACCAATTTCCTCCAGGATACTACATCCCCGAGGACACAATTGTTCTTTATAACCTCTGGTAAGAGTTGTCACCGAACGTCTCTTGATAATTTGCGTCTAATTTGTTATCGAAAGGATGATCGGCAGGACAGAAGGAACGTCTGCGTCACTCGAGAGTTTCATTCCCGAACGCCATCTCGACGGTTCGGAGGCGCTCGATCCTTTCTCCTATGTCTTCGGCTTCGGACGCCGGTAAGTCTTATATTACTTTCTCGACTCCGCAGAGTATAATTTCAGTCCAATTTCTCACTTACATCTACCAGAATCTGCCCCGGAAGACACCTCGCCGACAACGCGCTCTTCATGATATACACATCTATCCTTTCCAGTTTCACGATCTCGAAGAAGCCATCGCCATCCGCGCAGAACGCCTGCGAAGCTGGGATTGAAAACCCCTTGATACCCGAATTCAGCAAGCACCTCATCAGGTATGCGCTCCTTCATTCGCAGAATCATCCTATCTGACATTTGGGTGTGAACAGCTTCCCCGAACATTTCCCTTGCGACTTCATTTCGCGGTCCGACGCTGCTGCCGCCCTCATCAAAAATGCATTTTCCTGCAACGCAACTGCGTAGAGTCCTCCTGATTATTTGGGTTCACTCTGCCAGTAGATGAATTTACGACACACTTGTTACGAACCTCTAATGCCATATACCATTGTGAAATGGAATACCATGGACAAATCGTAGCTACCAAGATGATCTTTGTATACATAACTACGTATACCCTTGAGAATACATGCTCTCCGAACACACTGCGTGAACATACGATTCATGGTCATTCTGTATCACGTTTCCAGACGTAATCTACATGAGCATTGACTTGATCATCACTGTGAGGAAGTTCTCGAGTGGATAATAATAATACGTAAGGTTCTTTGGCGATTCATATGCACAGTATCAATTCGAGTAAGCGTAAAGAGGGAAGAACGGTAAAAATGATTCTTGTCGTTGGATAGAAGTACAGCATGCGATTCATTGTTAGGAAAGCGATGGGATTCGAAAGCGTAGGTAAAAGCAGTTAAAAGCATAACATCCCAATAAGAAAGCTTTTGGAAAGGGACAAGCACCACCGGGCAAGGAGAACAAGTAAGCACTGGGAGTACCAGACATGAAATCATGAAACGGCGTAAGAAGAAAGCGTCGATGTTCGTTAAAGCGAGTTTAGAAGGCAGTGTATGTGAGAAGGGTAAAGTCTCCAACGAGGGACTTGTTGGAGGGAAAGACGTTTCGTTGTGTCAAGGGAAGGGTCGAAGGCAACGCGTTATGCTTTACATCCTGTGCCCAGCATACATTGCATTGGCCGGCACCCCCGATGCCACGATTCGTTGAGCGATCGCAGCCATGACGTCCGGTTCCATGCCGAATTCATGAGCAAGGCTATCGTAAGGGTTTTGAGAGAATTGCATGCCGGTATTGACCATACTCGCGTAGGGCATGAATGGGGAGTTAAGCTGAGGCGATGGCATCGCGAAACCCATCGGCGAGTGCAGCACGGCGTGAGGTAGCGTTGGGGACACCAAAGGACCATACGCATTTACGGGAGAAAGGTAGTTGTTGGCACGTTGAGTGTATCGAGGGGGCTTTGTGTTCGCCATTCCGGATCCTTGCACCCTGGAGAATCGTGAAACGACAGAGGCGCTGTCGTCCGGAGTCAGGACGTCCTCGGTCTGTGGGGACGACGACGCGGAGTACGGTAACGATGGGGAGATCGAGTTGTCGTCATAGGAAATCGGGGACATTCCCATAATGTTGCGGAAATGATTGATCTGCATGGGAGAGAAAACTACATCCTTGATGAGAGACTGTCCACATTTTACATGAGATGTGAAAGCTTACCTTTACATCCGATCGCTGCAGTGCTGAGTGTATCCAACAAGCATTGATCGTGAAGTTCGGAACCGATGCGAGAAATGAGAATCGTCAACGCGTTATTCACAGTTTCTAAATGGCACTGTGAGGTGGAATCATACAAGATAAAAATCACCACCGACCAAATAGAGTATCGCGCAATTTGGTGTTCCAAAATACCCTGCTATCTCCATCGACTGGGATCTTCGCGAGCATGGATAAAAGAGAATAGAATGGGAGGCTAGGAACTTTTAAGAAATGGGACTTCATGGCGCTGTGTTAGCACACTGTGAGGGCGAAGCTCCTTTCAAGCAACTCACCTTCGGGTTTCGCATCAAAGCCATCAAGCCATCCAGCTCCGATGCTGTGACAAGTCCAGTCTCAAGAGCGCGTGCAATAGAGTTATTGTCCAGATTGGCCAATGTAGGTTGAGCACCATCGAAAGTACCAATCCAAGAAGGGAATAACTGATGGGAAGGTCAGTTTAAGGTGGAATTCAATGGAAAGGTTGTCCACGAACAGCTCGCATCAGTTCTCCTTGATTGCTCATAGTCACCGTTACTCCCCTCAAACGCTTCCCTTTCCCCATCGTCTTGTTCTGGACGGCGCGCAATGCGTCGCGGACATTGTCACGAGGGACTTCGACATAAGCATGCGAAAGAGTCTTGCCCTTCGGATCCAACAAAACATGTGCATGTAACAAAGCGAATGGCTTGAAAAACTCGCGTAGGCCAGAAGGAGTGATATCCTAAAAGAAGAGATGAATAACTCCTGTGGAGTTCTGCAAGCAAACGACGTACCCAGGGGACATTGTCAATCCTCAATACGGCAGGTTGGGTTCCAGAGCAATGCTGTTGAGGCAAATTGTCTTGAGCGACGTAATTCGCCGGCAACGACTGCACCACTTCGAAAAGCTTCTTCCCATTACCTGGTGACGCATTCTCAAATGCGCTCGGAAGTAACGTCGTGGTCTTCTCGCTCTCTCTCTCCTGATCAGAGGTTTGAGAGCAAGAGGATTCGACTTCCGACTCGTCTTTGTCTCCGTCCATCGCCTTCGTAATCACGGGAGTAAGCAGCTTAAAGTCGTCAACCTTCTCTTCACATGTCGCGCAGCGCATGTCCTTCTCTCCGATGATGTTAAGAGCGCCAGTGAGGCACGATGAGCAGATGACATGTCCACAGGGACTAAGAACCGAAAGGGTGCAAGATGAGGCTGAACAGACAGCACAGGATTTAATGACGGGAAGGCTATTGCCTTCTGTGGAGTTAACTTGAAGTCCTTCTATAGCGCTGGCTGGCAGCGTGTCTGCAGATTTGATAGGACGAAGGGCGGGTTGTTTGGTAAGTCGCACGGCCGGCATAACTTCATCGTAATTGATTTCTTCGTCGTCGGAATCCAGGTCGAAAGCACGGGCGTTGTAGAAAGGCGCAGAGACACTCCGAGCCCCATTTCTTCCTTTACGGTTGGCCGTCAAAGTGAGAGGAGAACCGAATGACTGTAGATAGGGTGCGAAGGTAGCACGAGGGTCGGCTTCATCCTCGTTGATGTCGAAGAGTGGGGATGCCTTCATCTTCAAACACCATAAATATTATATAGAAAAAAACGAGTCAGTGTACTCACTGGAAGAGATCCAAATGTCTCGCGCCTCCTAGTCCGAGCCGGATCTGTAAGGCTTCCCCTCTGACGGAGTTTCTGCACTATCGCATTGGATGTCTGAGGAGACGGCGTAGTCAAGCTATACGAGCCCGAAGACGTCCTGGATGGCTCTGGTGTATTGGGGAGAGAAGCGGACAAATCTGCGGTCGAATAGGGGACAGTGGTATTGCCTTCGTCCCTATATATCCTCGCCGCCTGAGGAGAAATGAAAGGTGTGTTATCCGTCGACTTGGTCTGGAATAAAGCTTGCCGAGAACGCCGATGGTTCGAAATGAAAGAGGAGACATTTTCTGATAATGATGAGAATGCATGCTATTCCCCGATTTTGAAATTTACATACCTTTGGAGTGTACCTCGACATCTGTGGCACAAAGTAAATCCCGGAGCATCGAAATGAGCAACAATAACGCACCATCCGCAGCGTCGTCTGCAGAAACCTTGATACCGTTCTCTTTCGCCCGAGAGCGCCAATTGCTTGTCACGTCGGCGAGACTCTTGGATTTGAACTTCAACACCGCGGGCGACACATCAAACTTGTTTTGACTGGACACGGAGGAATTTGGAGTGGCGAACGTTGAAGTCGAAGAGTACACATTAGTAATAGGAGAAAAAGGACTCGAAACGATGCTCGAGTTGGGTGTCAGCGGTGAGCTTGCGAAACGGTTCTGCTTTTGAGCACTGTTGATTCGCTGGGGGGTCACTGGAACGAGTGGGCGACGCTCGGAGGACGCTCGCGGCTTCTTCGGTGACGTTGATTGAGGCTCAGTGGGTGCGCACGACATGAGAGGAGATGGTGGTCAGAGTAAGAGAACGGAGAGAACGAGTGACGACGAACACCAACGGAGGCCACTGCCACGCTGGTTGTTCCTCTTCAAGATGGATGGAGAAGGCAAGAGGCGGAAGATTTCGCGTCGCGGACTTATGTTCGTTCAACACGATCACATGATGCACGTCACATGAGCGCGTTCCTTACATAATGCACGCGTCGCGTATATCGCTCCGCCACGTTGCAGGCTTGCAGCGCAAAAACTCGAAGGTAAAAATACAAGACACTAATACAACAAATGATACACGTAGAGACAGCATTATACAGTAGGATGTGTACACATATGATTCATACAAGTTTACTTTCATGGAGATGTCCAACAATTACTTGTTCTCGTACTGCCAGACGCAAACATAAGTTACCTACTTCTAACTTCATGGATGAAAAGTACATACTGTGGTAAAGCACTTTGAGCGTTTCTTTTGTATCCTGTGAATATTACAATGAGCATAGATGAGCAGAATTCAAGCGTAAATCATACAATGACGGATGTAAGGTATGCATGCAGCTTTCGCGGTTTGGGTGAAGTCTTCTTGTGAGCAGTGTGGAACATCGCAAGCATGTCTAAGACTTGGAGTTAGCAGGTGGGATATGAGCTGAGGTACGTTAAACGCACATTTTGCGACCTTCTCTGGACTATCTAAAGGCTTATCGTCGGATTTAAACCTCGTAACATACCGTTCAAACCGCACTCCAGAGCGCAGTTTCGAGACAAGGATATCGTATTTATTCATAAATAAAATGAATTGGACTGACGCCAAAAGCTTATTCGAGCAGATCGTCTTCCACAATTGATAAGTATCCTCCTGAGCCATGCTTACATGTTAAGGTGTAGCATTGGGAAATTTAACCGTAACACGCACCAGTCGGTTTATGGTGGGATCCTCGGCCAACTTTTCATTGAATGCGGACAACGGGGCTAGGAAGATGATGGCAGTGACTGTATGGAGGAAAAGAGTTCAATCTATCTTGAAGACAGAGGCGAACATGGCAAGTGACTGACCGTTATCAAAAAACGGCGCCCAGGCGGCTCTTTGAGGACGAGTTCCTCCGACATCATAGAAAACCCACTCTTGACCCGATTCCGCTCCCGACTCCATTTTCAGTCGATGCTCGACAACTCCAATCGTCGACAATCTCGCCCTCAAAATATCGTCTGATAGAAGATAACAAGGAGGCCGTTAGTCTATGCAATTTGGATAACCCAACAACGAAGCAACGCACTTGTTGCGGGGACATAGTTCGGAGCGGTGATCCGCTCAATATCGTCTAGGAAGCTGACCAAAAAATGAGCGTCCGTCAGCACGCTGCGACTGTATCGAAAAGAAAATGAGTCGAATCTGGCGAGGCACTCACAATCCAGGTTGCTCTTCCAAGTGGATACCATGACGACGTAGCAAATCGCGCACCTCACCATTCGCCCACAGTTTCTTCATGTCGTCTGCACAAGCTTCAATAACCTGCCGTGCGGCGGAAAACTCCCGGAAATCACGATCAGTCAGTTCCTGACCTGCGACAGAACCGTCGAACGAGATGATGGATGATTGATCTGCGACCTGCCGGACGACATCGCGCTTGCCACCCACAAGGGCACTCACGCCAAACGTTCGAGCCACCCTCTTCCAGGTCGAGTTTCCCCGAACGCGGACGGCCAGTTCCAGGTGAACTTGATCATGGCCTTGCTTGAATACCAAAGGAGGACGGCGTAGGGACGATGAGAGAATATCGGTAATACGTGTGGGTGAAGGTAGTGGATCAGGTGGAGGAGCAAGTGGTTTGGAGGGTGGTTCGGTAGTCGGTGAACGAGCAGATTTCTCAAATGAGCTTCGTTCCTCGGTAGACGTTCTCGAAGGAGGGGCAACCGAATGTCTTCGAGTCAGCCTACATTTCAGGCTCTTCGACGATTTAAGAGAGAGCGTCGAATCCGAGGAAATTGATTGTGACGAGCCTGCACTCTTCAGTAACTGAGGTAAATCAGCGACAAGAGCCTCATCCGCTCCCACATCAGTTTGAAACAAAGACGACTGCTTCTTCGGGGAGATCGAAATTTCCAATGAATAAGATTCGGGCGGGCGGATTGGAGCAGCAGGCACAGTTTCGAGAAATTGGTTGAGCGTCGCCTCAACATTCTTCAGAGGCAATAGACTGAGTTTCAAGCGACGAAGTTCGTGCGAATGCGCCGGTGGAAGATGGGGAGAGCTGTGCCCAAATGGTGGAGGACTAGCGAGGCCCCCTCGCGCAAAACTCCCGTCGGCGGTCCTGGGTCGCCGCTGCCCGTTCGTTTGGGATGGTCGAGGCGGCGGTGAGAGTGGCGTGGTCACCTCCTGCCGATCTGTTCGCTCTTGTCGCACGGGCGGAAACAGCGATGTATACGACGGTGTCCGATTCTTGGATATCTTGTCTGGGTCGGCGTCCAGTAGCTCGAGGATTGAATTCACAGATCGAATGAGGTTCATATATATCACAATCCGCCACGCTTCTGCGTCCGCGTGAAAAGCCCGAGGAGTGAAATGCAGCTGGAAGTTCTTGAGAGTCGTCGATTTCCCAGATTCTGCTTGACCTGAAAAACAAATATAACACAAAATGTTATTAATAATCCCAGATTGCCCACGGCACCCGGGCATCAGAACGAAGTGGACAGGAAATGCAAGCATGAAACGATGCCAGTCAAAACCTTCGGGTGGTTATCTTGGCCGGGCAGAAGATGGACGGATACGCACCCAAAAGTAAAATCCGCACTACAGGTTGCGCTTTCTTCCTTTTCGCCCGTTCTGCAGCGATCGCGCGGTCGATCGACTCGCTCAACAATCGAGCGGCCTTCTCCTTCTGCTGTCTGACCTCCACATCCTCCTGCGTTTCGATATGCAGCGTTGAGCTCGGAGGCCAATGTGGCGCATCGTGATTCGTACGGTAGGGAGATGTGCCGACGACGAGTGACTTTTTGCTAATGCTGCCCACTCGAGAATGAGGGAAATGAGTCAACATTGCGGTAGTCGAGCGTCACAGTGAGAGGGCGTGATCGCCAGTGTTGTCCGTTTCACGTAGAAATGAGGGTGCCGCTCGAGAAATTTTGGGCAAAGGACATGGCGAGGGGGGAGGAGGAAAGGTTCCATCCCTAGACGACGCAGCAGTGTAATATACATAAGCTCGGCGCCTTTAGGAGCAAGTTCATCAGCAACAGAATGCCGGAAAAAGAGTACACGCACCAGGAGCGCGTCATTCGCAAGGAGAAGACGAGTCTGGAAATCGCCGCTCACTTTACACGATGCCACCTTAAGACCGGAGGGGCGTCGGAGATGCAGGCTTGGAGACGGGGTCGGTTCCGCTTGATTGCAAAGTTATGTTTACTTCCGTCGATTGGATGACAGCCCTGCGTATGGTGATCCTTGCACTACAGCCGCAATCGCCGTTTGACGAAACGTTTTGCTTCGTGTCTGCAGGGCTTGTTTGAGAGGTGGATGCTCTGAACCCGCCAAACGAGAACTAGCATCCCTGCTACGTCGAGTTCTATGCCTGTGAGCAAGAGAGGATCTGTGCCAAAAACACCTACGAAATGCACATGGCGGAACTTCCCTAATAGACTAGGATGGCTTTGTTTCGCATTGGCAGACTTCTCAGAGGAGAACGAAACTCACACCCACATCATACGGCACTTCGTTCTAATCCTGGGGGTAGAAGCCGCAAACTAGGTCGGTGTTTGCACTTCTACATGTTCAGTAGCTCTGATCTCGGGATTTAGAGACGCCGCTAGGAAGATAGCACGGTGCTTACCAGTGATGAGCTTATGATCGGAACATCATAAGCTCAGGTCAGTTTGGTGAGTCCAGTGCTCCGAAGCAATGTTTGAGCATGGCATGGAAGAAGACTGTACATGCCAGTCGTCGATGCGTATTTCCATCAACGTCGATTGAAGGAAGTAGGGACGTAAGTTTGACAGTTGAATCGACTTCGACTTCACCCAATGTGTGCTCCATGAAAGTTTTGTGAATTATTTCGCTGTAATGATCTGTGACCTGAATCCGGGTTGGTTGAACAACCGTCCGAGTGTGTAGCTTACAGTGTTGAAATGTTCCTCCAAATATACAGGCAAATGGTTCAAGAGAAAGAGCTATTGCTCATGAAACCGCTGCGCGTGACGAACTTCTAAGGTGTGAATTTAGTCAAGCGCAGAAGGCTGAAGGACATAACAAATACCTCTAGGTCTTCTCTTGTTGCTACCCCCAAGACAAAATTTCTCCCATAGTCCGTGACTGATGAAGAGGATAGTTAGACAAAAGCATGCCACTGGGAAGTGGAAGAAGTACTGATTGCGAACGAGTCGTCCTTTTCTTCCAAAAAGGATTCTACCACATCAAGTGGGGTTGCAGGCGTGATGACCGTGTAGGTGTGCGATGGCCCTCGTTTGAATCTAGTCATATATTTGGTGACGGAATCTTGCTACCGAAGGGCAATGCAAATCAATCGCCATACGGTAAAAACTTTGAATGTGAATGAAAACGCACGCCGTTTATGCCTTCGGCTTGCAGAAGTGCCTTGACATCCAAGTAACCTAATGGCTTTCGCGTTTGCGAGAGTATGCTTCCGATACCAAGACTGTGAACGAAGCTCCGCTTCGAAGTGAAGTTCAGAGGGGCTCACGGTATGTATGAGAAGTCTCGATCATGCGCCATCTCAATTGCACGGTCCACGACCTCATCGTCAGGGAGGGTGAACGCTGGAGGAAGTTGAAGGTCCTGTGAGAAGGAACGGTGTTAGTTGTGAGCAAGTTTCGACGGATCTAGAATGAGCACCTCCACGACAGCTCCTCGATACTTGTGAGCCGCGGACGGTTTGACATTCGCGATTCCATTCGTCGATGTTGTCGTTGAATTGACAGAGGCGCGAGATGACTCGGAGAGTGTGGCCATTTCTTCAGTACGTGGAGGTTGCAGTCAAAGCGTTCTCGGTTTGTAATTTGTGACCAACAAGTTGGGACGCCGCGAAATTCCCAGAGAATATCGATGTTCGGGTGAGAGCCGTGCCACGTTTTGCAACGACGACGATGAAAGCCGATTACGTTTAGCCTTTACAGTGATGGCGACCCTGCCAATCGAGCGCCTTGCATCCGGACGCGACCACGCGACTCGACGCGAGCTTTTTGCTGACGACGACCACGACGCGTCGAGACGAACATGGCGGATGCTCAGGATGCCTCCGCTCCCAAGCCCATTCGACGTCTAGAGGAGTCACTCGTAAACAAAATCGCGGCAGGAGAGGTTAGCGACGATGACTGGGTCGATTTGTGGAAGACGATTTGCTGATTCGTCATCCATGTAGATCATCCACCGTCCAGCGTCTGCATTGAAGGAACTTATCGAAAACAGCCTCGATGCGAAGGCGACGTCCATACGAATTACGGTGAAAGACGGAGGGATGAAGCTGCTTCAAATTCAGGACAACGGAACTGGCATTCGAGTGCGTGTTTTGACTTTTGTCGTTGTCCATAGTCATCAAATGGCGCTGCACGATTACGCAGAAAACCGACCTACCTATCCTTGCCGAACGCTTCACAACCTCAAAGCTGCAGTCATTCTCCGATCTTTCGTCTTTACAAACATTTGGTTTCCGAGGGGAAGCGCTGGCCTCCATTTCACATGTTGCTCACTTATCTGTTACGACCAAAACGAAGTCAGAGAGTTGCGCTTGGAAGTATGTCTCATCTGGAGAATCTGCTACATCGTATACTAATTGATCTGGCCAAGGGCATATTACCTCGACGGCTCCCTGACACCTGCAAAGCCCGGCCAGTCTTCCGATCCAAAGCCTTGCGCGGGGAACACTGGCACGACGATTACGGTGTGTTGTAGAACTTAGCGCGCCTCCTAATTCCTCACCGGAAGCACAGGCCGAAGATCTTTTCTACAACACACCAACACGTCTAGCCGCACTAAGAAATTCCAACGAAGAATACCACCGGATTTTGGACGTCGTAACACGTTACGCTGTGCACAACCCTGCCGTATCCTTCGTCTGCAAAAAGGTGATTGGGTTTCGAACTCTGATATTTTACCTCCAATATTGAAACTGAAGTAGGCGGGTTCCTCGGGTACGGATATCTCAACGCCTTCAAATTCGACTGTCAGTCAGGCCATCAATCTCTTATACGGGGCCACGGTTGCTCGGGACCTCCTCCATACGAAATTCTCTTCAGAAGGGCCCGATGACATGGACGTCGATGAATCGGAGAGAAAGGAAGGCTACTGGAAAGCGGATGCACATTTTACTGGCACGAACTATCACGCGAAGAAGCTTGTCTTCTTGTTGTTCATTAATCGTAAGTCGGCGCACGACCCGACTGCATTGAAGCTGAACTTCTTAATATCTCTCTGCAGACCGCCTTGTCGAATCCGTAAGAGTAAAGCGTTCGGTCGAAAATGTTTATAGCAATATCCTCCCAAAGGGCTCGAGTCCATTCGTCTACCTCAGGAAAGTATTGGGAGCTTTGGTAATATTATTTTTACTGACTCTGCTCTAACAGCCTTGTGATTGACCCACGCGCAGTCGATGTCAACGTCCATCCTACAAAACGAGAGGTTCATTTCCTTGACGAAGAAGTGATCGTTGAAAAGGTTGCCGATGCGATCCAAAAGGAGCTCGCTGGTCAAGGGAAATCGAGGACGTTCCAATACCAGGTCTGTGTGTATAACCAGTCATGTCTGTATCTCATTCTTATGGGCGCTCTCCAGACCCAAACCTTGTTAACTGGCGGAACACTTCAAACAGGCGCATCAAGTTCGGCAAAGGGCAAATGGAAGGAAATTGCAGAAGAATGCCAGAATTGCGAAGATAATGAAGGCGAAGAAGCTGAAGGGAGCGGTAATAAAGGTAATTTGAGCTTCGATTGATATTCTGTTCTAAAGTGGCCATTATCTTTCAGCTACCCAACCGCAAAAGAAAATATATTCGAAGGATAAAATCCGCACATCGCACGCAGACCGTACTCTTGACTCTATGTTTGCAGTCGTCAATCCTTCAACACAAGCCAGTGGTTCCAACACACCAAAGGAAAATGCTAAATATCGGGACGGAGTTGAAGCTCCGGACTCAGCTAACGCGCAACCAACCCCGACCTTAGCAACTGTTCGAACGAAAGACATTGAAGAATCGGTCTGCTATCTCACTTCCGTCACAAATCTTAGAAAAGCAGTAACGAAGGCAAAGCACAGCCGTACGTACCTTTATGGCGTTCGATGTTGCAATTTGGCATATTCACCCTTCGTTGCAGATTTGACAGAAATAATGCAGAGCCACACTTTCGTAGGAATAGTCGACCTCCGGCGTTCACTATCATTAGTGCAACATGAGAAACGATTATACCTACTAAACCATTCCGCTATGGCGTAAGTGTCACTGACTACCCTATCCATAGCTCACTCAAGGGTCTTGCTTTCTCAAGGGAGGAACTATTCTATCAACTAAGTCTTCGTCAATTCGGGAATCTCCAACGTCTCAGACTGGATCCACCACCCTCGATCCGGCGTCTCGTTAAGCTCGCCGTCAAAGCAGAAAAAGAACGATGGAGATCAGCGGGCTTGGACCTTACTCCTGGCGAAATGACAGACGTGTGTTCAGTGAATCTGAATATTGACGTGCGCTGAAAGCCAAGATCTACAGCGAATCGTCGAGAAGATTACGGCGCACGCCGAAATGTTAGACGAATATTTCTCGATTTCAATAAATGACAAAGGCGAATTAGAGAGCTTACCCCTCCTGCTAAGAGATTACACACCCAATCTCGATAAACTACCGTTATTCCTCATGAGACTTGGGCCACAGGTATGTGGTCGCTCTTCCGCCGTGTTTTAAGGACTAACTCCCTTCGATTCGAATGAAGGTAAATTGGGTGGACGAGCAAGAATGTTTCACTACATTTCTCCATGAGCTTGCATATTTCTACAGTCCCGGACCTCTGCTCAACGAGGATACTCCCATTGCGCGCTCGGACGAGAGCCAGGAGAAAGCTGAAAGATGGCAAATTCAGCATGTTCTGTTTCCATACGCGAGACGCTATCTTGCCGCTCCAAAATCCCTTCTTGATCGCGATGTCATTCAAGTAGCTAGTTTGCCAGACCTATATCGTGTCTTCGAGCGATGCTGATGATACCACGGAACATACATATTTGTGCACATAAAAATACATAAAATACACTTGTCTAAGAGTGCATGCGTGTGATGATGATAGGAAATCCGAATGAGATGGGAATGTCACCAAATTGAAGAACATCGAAAGAAAACAGAACGAGAGAAGCAAATACCGAAAGACTATTCTAGGGAAAGAGAAATCATAAAGAACCTTGACGCCTTTTCAAGGCCGTGAATTCAAAGTGACCTCCTTCAGAAGATAAGTTGCCAGCTGACTCGAACCCAAACGTGTCCATATCAAACTCGCTATTATCTGAATCGTCATCTGAGCCGTCATAACTGCCACGACCATCGGATCCATCAATTTGGAAGACGTCGACGAACGGCGTCTGCGGTGAATCGGTTGTCCCGGAGGAGTCCGTCGATTTGGCTAAGATCGCCGCAACCCTGGCTTCTAACTGCTGAGTAGGCATCGTCGTCAACGGCAGGGATACCTTAGACGACGAAGGATGGTCTATGTCCTGATCACCGAGGAAGAAAGTACTGAGCTCATGAAGATTTTGGACAAGGTCACCTAGATCTGCTTCTAGTGGATCGGAGAAACGGTCTACCTCGGGCTCGAAATCGATACGCGAAGGCCTTGTAGGGACTTTGCATGTGTCAAAGACGGCCATCACGTTCATCCGGCAAGCGTCGCGCTGCTGGTCAGGTCGAGCAACAGACCATCCTGACTTGTCTGGGGCGCCAAACACTTCCGTAACACCATCTCCATCCCGCTGAATCGGTCCAACGTGCATACTCATTCGAAGTACCTGCTTTGCGGGTAAACCACCCGAAATCGTCATTGGCTCGTCCAGAACATCTAGTGCTTGAGGCGCAAGGTCTGTTTGCAGGAGGCGGAGAAGGGGCATGAGGAGCTCCGATCCGAGGCGATCGACAGGGTTCCTCGTCTCGCGCAGTTGGAAGAGGACTTTTAGGATCTGCATGCTCTTCACCTGAAGCCATCGTTCTTGGTTAAGAACGAGACTGAGCAGGAGCGAGACGACCTCCGTCCAACATTGAGGAGCATAGTATTCCCGAAGGGCTGCCGCTGCTTGTCTCATAAAATCGTCCTTTGTCCGGAAACGTGATTTGACGAACGACAACATTATTCGGGCGATATTTGCTTTATCCTCCTCCTCAGCCAGTCTATGAACGTTCTGTGCGAAGCCTACGACAAGATCGTCCATGTTGTTCTCCTCCATGGCTCGAAGGCACCACGGCAAAATGAGGGTATACATGTCTCTCAGGCGATTTCCGGAGGCATCAATCAGGCGAGGATCGTCGAAGTTTGATAAACGCCGAAGGACCTTCATTGTCGACGCCATCGTCTTCACCGAACGTAGTCCGATGAGCAACATAGGCTGCAGACCCGTAGGCCCATCGAGCCAATCTGGTGGCTTGTTTGCGAGGAGGACTTGCGCAGTGTAAGGATCATCCAAATCCAACCGGTCTAGAACGACCTCGAGGAGCTCCAACAGTTGCTGGAATTCGGCTTCAATGGGTGTTTGTAGACATGCGACAGTACACCAATATAATTGAGGGAGGAGAGTTGTGTCCAGGTTCTCCAAACCCGCGACCGTGCTTAATGTAAGCAGGAGCTCAACGGTGAATGGATGCAAGTTTGTCTCTTGTGCTGCAATCGTGTTCGAAAGACGACCCAGCAGTTGAGCGAGATCCGCCTGTGTTATCCTGGGCATAAGTGCTCTGAAGACTTGCAGCGACCGAAATGCGATTGGTCTGATCGAGCACGTGGTACCCCACAAGAGTGACAATGAACCCCACTCGTCTGCTAACGTTGGATGGAGAGGTTGCAACCAACGTACCGCGAGGTTGCACAGTTGCGTCATCTTTTCTCCGATACGCGCTACAGTGTCGTCTTCCGTCCAGAATATTGCGTTGCTCTCTCGCTCAAGGTCTGCAAGTGATCCCCGAAGCTCGGCTAGCGATGGCAAATCCTCGGACTGAGGTAACTCAATGTACCCAGGTAGCCAGCTGCGAAGACATTGGAACAACAGCTTCCTTGCGTGCTCGCGAACAAAGGGGTTGCGATGCCCTATGTGCGAGAAGATGCCATGCAGCAATACAGGAAGCTGCTTTGAGTACTCCCAAGCTCGAGGGACCGACATGTCGACCAGGAAGAGAAGTGCAAATTGCCCCGCACCCAGTGAATGCTTGGGTTGTTCGGAGAACAAAGCATCCAAGTCTGCCCATAGATCTGCTTCATCGGCATCCGGAAAAGCAAGTTTGTGGTCAATGGTTGGAAGCATGCGAATAGGTTCGATGACGTCGCATAGTTCCTGGAATGTTTGCAGGCCAAACGTTGTCCTGGAAAGACAAGCAACAACTTTTCGCGCACATGTCACGTATGCACTCGAGCCGACCTTTGCGGCCTGCTCAAGCAAAAAGCGAACTGTTGCGTGTCCATTGGAATGCCGTCCGTCAACCAACCGATTCCACAATGCCTGTACTTGTCGGGGGTGGGAATCGAGGTAGCGAAGTGTCAATGCCATAAGATGGTAAAGAACGACGCGCCCCTCCTTTGACCATGACGAATTGTCTGAGACAAGAAGGTTGATGGACGAAACCCACAGCGAGAGGCCGGAAATGACGTGCGCGAACGCGTCCGACGATAAGACATCGTGCATGTGATGCAGGTGCGAAGCACATTGGATGAAGACGTTGATTGCTTCGTCCGGATGAGAGTCGACAAGAAGTTGAATGAGGCTACTTTGCGCTTCCAGATAGATATTTGGCGCAGAGCTTCCTACGTCACAATCGAATTGAAACAGGTCGCCAGATACACCAGTGCTCTTCTCGTTAACCGCGTCCAATGCAGCGAGGGCAAGTCTCCTTGTCTCTACCAATGGGCTGCACAGATTCGCGATCCCGAGGCAGACAACGTGGCCGAAGGAAAGCTGGCATGATTCACCCGAGCAGATAACTTCGGCGACCACCTCGAAAAAGCGACAGTTGCTCGTCTCGGGATCACGTGAGGTAACAAAGCAACGACGGAGCAGCTCGCCCTGGAATTTGACATCTCCTGTCTTGTGATCCACCAAAGATCGAAGGGCTTTCCTGTGAATGACGCAATAAGTAAGTATCAGGTATCGGAGGCTCTTGAGTATTCGCACCTGCCACAATCCTTGACAGAATCCTGGAGGGTGGCTAACATGGCAAGAAGCCGATCAAGAGTCGGGACAATTTCAAGAGGTGCAAGAAAGTCGGAAGATAGTCTGTCGCCCGGCGAGTTTGATGACACGTCGGGCGGGAATAATGCCTTTTGCTGTAGAATCGTTAGTGAGTCGCCTTGAACGAAGACGCCGAAAGCTTACACATAACGAAGCCATTGCACCTGCAGCCGCATTTGATAACATTCTCGTTTCCTTCTGGAATCGTTCAATGGCTCCAGCCTTCTGCGATGCTTCGGCAAAACCAGCAGTAGCAGCCATCTGCATTGCGACCAGCCGTTGTCTTACTCGATCCGATTGGTTTCCGCACTGGCACCATTCCTCACAGAGGCGGTAAAGCGTTAAGTGCATATTAGTCGGAATGAACCGGTCTGATGCCTGTAAAGCGTTCAAACCATCGAATAATTGCTCTACGATCCCACAGAAATAACGTCGGAGTCTTTGTTGCTGCCAATCGTTGCGCATTTCGGTTCCACTGAGGAACGACTGTGTGTGTCTAACGAATTTCAAAACATTCGTCAGGCTGTCTTGACGACCCATTCCACGTTGGTCCTTCAAGAAGCAAGCGGTGAGTTGATAGATATGAGCCACAGCGAGGTAAAGTCGGTCGTGTCGTCTATTTCGTCTACCACCCGAGGTCGGAGACATTTTCGCGCGTGAAGAATCAACGAGGAAATGTCTCGACGAGTACGCGCTCAGATCCTCGAGCAGATCACGGTATGCTTCTGTTGGGAACGAACTGATACACAGGACCGATATTTCCCTGAAAATGCTGGCATCTGCGTCCAAGAACGGAGTGAGATAACGGAATAAACCCCGAGAGCTTGCAGAAAGAAGATCGCGCTCTGGCGAACCCATATCCGACGGAGCTCGCGAATGTTCTCGTTGGAATGAATTGTTTCCTGACTTCGGTTCGGGAGGTTGCGCAGTGCAACAAATCAATTTGACCCAGAGCTGCCACTGACTGATTAAAGGCAAGTTTTCAACGATGACTTTCTCCCTTTCACGAACGTTTCCAGCAGGTCCTGTGGTACGATTGGATGGATGGGGCAGTTGTGGGCGAGTGTTTGTCAAACCAGCTATGGCGACTATGTGTGAGTGATAACGTCTTGCAGCCGCGATCCAGATGTCGCGGCATGCTCCCAAGACCTTTGATTGCGCAGTTATGCGAGCAGAAATAAGCCTGGGGTAAACCAGCCTCCAGATAATTTGGTCCTTCTCGTCATCACTCTCAGCGAGCCTGATGAACAATTCGGGTAAAGAAGACTGTCGCCAATAGTCCACTCTTGAGAGGTGAACCGATTCGACAAGTTCTTCCAGGTTATCAAAGTATGGCGTAGTTTCTTCTTTGACAAGGAACACATTGAGAATGTGCAATGCGTCTTGCCCAAGGCCGTCCAAAGGGGAAACAGGTTCATCGTGGAAGTGTGAAGCTATGCCAGAGAGTGTCCGAAGAAGTTTGGCACCAAGCCTCCGCGCAGTCGTGGAGTGGCCGCTAAGGAGGAAAAGCGACGCCGTTTCCAGTTCAATGAATTGTGCCGTGATCCATGAAGAACCGGGTTCTTCAAGAGATTCGGGTGCTGTCATCACGTCTCTGGCCCATTCGTCAACAACTCCCAACCACGCCGTCAGCAATCTGCTACTCTCGATAGCTAAGTGTGTACCGCTGAAACTTTCTGACACAATTTGTGTGGGCGAGAATAGGAACGACGCAAATCTACCCAAAACTGTGGGAAGATTCTTCGGTTCCAACGTGATCCTTTGCAAAGCGCCCGATGCAGCCTCGGCAATCCCAGGTTCGACGTGGATGAGTCCGCGAATGAGCATGTCAATCGCATCCTCTATTGCAAGACTCGGATGTAAGCAGCGCGGCCACGACGAAAAGCACGCCTGTAACATTCCAATCTGACCGAAAAGGCTTGCTGGGAAGGCGACGCTGATCTTCAAGTCCGTGTGGTGTCGGATGGCATAACTAGAGGCCTCTTCATACGCGCCATTTAACCTAGTCGCTGACCATTGATCATCGAAAACCGACATGCGTCCGACGGTCTTCGCGCACGAAGAAGCGATTGCTGCGACGACAGATCCACATCGGTCGAAGTATTCCTGCATTCCAGGTTTCGTCATGAAAGACGGTGGGCAGAATGTCGACAAGGTCGGGTAGTCGTCTTTGAATGGCGGGGTGGAGAAGTCACTATTCGAAGGCCATGATGGCGTGCTCTCTTCCTTCTCGACGAGATACAAGGAACGGAGAATAGCTTCCAACGCGATCGTCGACCTTTCCGGCGCCAAAAGTTGCGTCAAACTGGCGGACGGTGGAACCGAACGTATAGTTTGCTCCTGAAGCAAGCTAAGCGTCAACTCCCGGCCGTATTCGAAATGTCGACTCAGAATGAAATGGACGATGTAAACTAAGCATTCCAAATGATCATCTGCTGGAAAGATGCCCAACCGACCAGCTGGAAAGAAGTGTTTCAAAATGCCTTCCAACTTGGTTGTTGACGTCGCCACGGACTCGCGACAACGATATAGATACGTCCAGATCAATCGCAACATGCCGTTCATGACGATTATCCTGAAGGGCTTGTCCTAAAATTCAGAATGGAATTAAGCGAGGAACAAGGAAATTGGTAATTGTCTCGCACCTTCAGCTTCGCAAGTCCTGCCTCAAAACACGTTTGCCAATGCTTTAAGAAATACTCATGTGGGGCAACACACAGCGTCGTGACCACCAGCGGATAGGCGACGTGCCAATACCTCGGCTTATTCATCATATCGCGAGCTTTGGGATAGATAACTTCGATCGCCTTACCCCACAAGGGATGATTAACTTCGGCTTGCGCCGTCTAAACAAAATATTATATCTATGGACATTAGGGAGAAATGTAAATCGTCACTAACCTTCCCTATGGGATGCAACATTTGAACGAGTGATTCAGCGAACGCCGTTTTCATTCGTAGACCATGCGCGTTTTCAAAGGATTTCGAGAGCGATTCCAAAAATTCAGCGCCTTCCTCAAATGACTCTGGAGGCCAAACGCTGATTTGAATATGCTTCAAGCAATGCACTAAGTTTTCGTATTTCGCGTCCATATCCTTCGGTATCTGGACATGTGCCACTGGGCCCAATTCGCTCAAGAAACGGTCGGTGACGCTCATAAATCTAATAAAGCAAACAATAAGCGCATGAAGCCTACACGATGAGCGAGCAACAAACCTGAGCCTCGAGAGCTTACCCAACAGTGCAGCGTATAAGTCGGCATTTAATCTATGGTTGGTCGATTGTGCTAATAGCTTCAAATCCGGGCGTTTGAACTGTTCGAAGGTCGTCTCCTCAAGGTTATGACCAACCGCCTCACCAAGTGCATCCCGACTAAGACCCGCGATGACAACAACAAGGGCCCTGCACATGATATATATGCTAGCAAGACTCTTACGCTCGTTCAATGCGGCAGCTATTTCTTGAGGTCGCGTGACACGTCCGATAGCATACGAAGAGTTTGCAGAATGTGATCGTATAATCTTCTCCGAAACTTGGTCATTCTGAGATCGGCGCCAACGCATGATAGAATCAATGACTGGCTTCGCATTTTTGGACGCAATCCGCGCGAGGGAATCAAGTAGATCGTTGAACTTGGGGTCTATCTCAGGCCCCATGACCGCATTTAAAGGAGGGTCACGGTCTTTGCCCTCCTTCTATAAGCCAGTAAGCGGCAGAAAAGAGCCTTTCAAACAAGTACAACACGACATACCAAAGGTTGCTTGAGGAAAAATTCTATCTTATCCTCGGCGGCGGCAGCGAACCGGATAAAAATGGCATGTAGGGCATATTCAGACGGCGTTCGAGGGTCCAATACCACCTTATCTTCCATGTCCAAAATCGAAGGAGAATCGCTCCGCGGTTGATACACTCCGAATTCATTGGGGACTCTTGGAACGGGAGGCGGGGTTGACTGCCTCGGAACAGCGTTGTGAAGGCCGAACGAATGGTCACTACCATTGTCGGAGAAATGAAATATGGAACCGGACTGAGAGTGCTGAGAGCGACCAGTTGCATGACCTTGACCTTTCGCGCGAGCTGACATCGCCCGTCCATGCTTGGATTCAGTTCCCGGAGTTGGCGGACGCGGATGGGCGAACGAGTTTGAGCTCAAATTCGGATTGGGTGGGCTTGCATTGACAGAAGGCCTTCGAAAGGACGGCGAAGGAGTGTTGTGGGCCAAAGAAGAAGTGGACCGGTTAAAAGGATTCCTAAGAGCCGGATATGCTTGACGATCAAGTGCGGGAACTGGAGGCGTTTCCACCGCTTTGGAAGAGCCGCTCTTGAAAGCGTTTCGAAGGGATGCAAAAGACGGTTTCTTCGTGAATGAAGATGCAGCGGTGACAGACGTCTGGGGCGTATGTGCCACGGAAGAGCTGTTGGCCGACCTCGAAGCGGAAAAGGAGGTTGACGGTGCATGGAAGTAGAACGCAGAGTCCTCAGAAGCACCAGAATCCCCTCGTGAATGAAAATAATCTCTGTCGCGCTCGCGCTCCAGCGGGGCTTCATGGTGAGCAGTTGGGGTTATGAGAGTTGGTGAGTCTGGTCCAGAGGAACCGCTCCCGAAACGAAACTGGCCAGCAGCTCGTGCAAAAGGAGCGGTTGGGACGCCAAAATCCTCATCGTCGAAGTCTGAAGATAGTCAGGGAGGAAAAGAGAGCTTGGTAGCTCTGACACGCACCTGGGATAGTTATTTGATTCAACCCTTCAGACATCCTTCAGTACCTTGGATCCTTTGACCTCAAAGGACACGGTCAGGAATTCGACGCGTAACCCAGCGAACGGGACGCAAGGCGGGGGGCAGGCTGAAGAGCGCCCCTTCTGTGCACCTGCCAACACCTTCACTCCCGTCAAAATCGTACAGCGGTCGTCGTCGTCGTCGTCAATGAAGAACGGGTTGGCCGAAATCCGTTCGTCACGATCGTCGCTGTTGTTCTCTGATTAGTCAGCGCGAGAACTTCCCTGTTAAGGCAAACACTTCGCTTCCCTCTTTTCTCTCGCTTTCACCTTCAGTACTAGTGCACGAAGAGCAAATGTTCTTTCTTATGAAGAAGTGTCCGCGATATACCGTACCTTGCGTCGGCATTGTCTCGAATACGTGTATCTTCCTGGGGATGAGAGACCGAACTTCCAACGAGGCAAATGGTTCTGTATGCAGTTCACACTCGCAGATGAAGTTGGAGAGCCTGGATGCGTTAGCCTTCTATTACTTTCATGGACTTTCTAGCTCTGGAGTTGGCCCCGCGTTGCCCGTTGTATCCGAATTATAATCTCAAAAGCGCTGACTCTTGCCCTTGATGACCGCCGCAGCCCGCCGCTGTGAATCGGATTGGCTTGGGTAACCTCAGGTGCGTCAACGTACCGCACCTCCGTAGCTTCGTATTAAAGACCTCAAGCATGCAAGACAAGTCCGTTACATCGATCCGCTCTTCAAGAGATCCATCTCTGCTCCCAATATCGCGCAATGAACGGGGAGGTCACGAACGAACAACCTGTTGGCAATCCCGGCATGGACGCCTCAGGAATACCGAAGCTGGTGATTATTCCGGAGAGGGAATGGAAAGCAGGCTTGCTTCGAGCAGGCAACCCATTCACTAAACTCTGTGAGCCTGATACAATGTGCAATTCAAGAAATATTGCTCACATCGAATTCAACGCCAGGCTGGTATTCATGTATCTGCTCCTGCTTCGCGCAAGAACGCAACTACAATCGCTACAAATATCTCGCCTCTGGAGGTATGGACCAGTCCATTGATCTTGATGACCCCGAGCCGGTGGGAGGCTGCTGCATTGTGCAGGGTGCCGTTTGCCATTTCTTCGGATTAAATGCCGTTCTACCGGTGCGTCAACCTCTCTGACTTAATCGCAAACCTTGCTGAGGATATTCTGCTGTTCGCCGTTCATTTCACCAGTGCATGATGCGTCAGGAGATCCGCAAGCTACTGCGCATCCGCGGCACCCCAGTCAAGGACTTTTGTGCTTCAGTCCTTTGCATGGCGAACGTTATAGCACAATCTACGATCGAGCTTCAAGACGAAGTTACGAAACTTAGGCTCAATGGGCTCGTTCATAGACCGCCCTTCCATCCAAATGGCGAAGTTCAAGAGTATGAACTTACTACTATCCCACCTCCCGCATACCGCCCTCCAGAATGAATGATATCCTGTGATTTTGTTCTTTCGAGCCAATTTGGGTCATAACTCCTTTTTTGCATCTACTACGCATCACTATTTCCTCTACCTATGCGACCATTCAGATCTCATTTCATCCTTACTACCTGTTTGATTCCATAGCTTACCGGCCGTTCGATTTCGTTCTACGAAGCGAGTTCTCGGACCTTCTGTATTAATTCTTTCACCGAGGTACTTCCGTGTCCCTTATGCAATCGACACCAATGTGCGTTCATTTCACGAAATCGATACGAAACTAGTAATCTAATTCTCCGTATATGCTGTAGGTATTTATGGCACTCTACTCGCCGTGGTGTTCGAGACTTGCGACAAAAGTTCTAAATCCGAAGTAGCCACAAGAACAGTTTCAACAATTGAAGCTATTTCGCCTGTACGGTTCGAGGGTGCATTTTGGGGCTTTTTGGCCAATTCGGACGATGTCCAACCTATGCAATAACTCTAAACGTCGCCTTCATTCGTGCCACTGAAAGTCAATGTCTGAGGCCCCGTTTCGTTTATCACAGATTGCAAGGTCCTCAGCATCGTATTGCAGTGTTCGAGGCTTGTCTCAAACGCCCACTTGAGTCCGCAAAGCATTGCGCCCACCGGCTTCATGATGCATAAAGTAAGAATCGCCTGAGTCGAAAGCCGACTGCGAGCGAGGAGTTCAGAGAGTGCCCGGCCACGTGGCGGAGGTTGTCCCATTACGCTCTGAGGCCTGAGATCGACGACGAGGTGCCCGTCACCGTCGCAGACAGCTCTTGGCCACTTGCGCTCTATACCGTTCTCTTCAGCGTTGCGCCGCGTTGTCAACCGTCGCGAGGCCTTGATTGGCATCGTGGACAACCAACTCCCACTTTCTCTCTCTTGGGACAATAAATTCGGCGAAACGCTCTTGTCGACTCCCCTCGGCGTCAACCTGTCTGTCTGCCATTGTCGCGATCGTCCACCGTTCAGCGCAGGCCGAGTCACAGTGCATATTAAAGTGGCCCGTTGCCATCGAGTCACTCCAAGATATAAATCGTGGTGCTGCCAGTCCGTTCGGCGAATGAACCTGGTCCACAACCCGCCCACTCGGACCAGCTCTCGACCTCAGATTAATGATCTAGAGCCCCTAGGCTATGTCTATACCGCAAAATAAAACTCAGTATCCTTGGAAGCCGCCTCCACAAGAATGGCGAGGGCCGTGGCCACCTCCAGCTGGTTCAGGAGGTTTCCCGAACGCCTTTCCTCAACCCCCACCAATGCCCCCCGGTTTTGCGTACGGAAATCGAGCTTGGATTAATGGTAGATGGGCAATGGCGCCTATGGGTGCAAATTACCAGCCCGGTCGCCCAGGGCAAGGCCGCAAGCCGGGCAGCGACGAGTACTGGGCGACGAAGCTGGTCGACAATCCTCTCGGCTTGGAGAACATGATTCCGTGCGTGCTATATCTTGTCTTCCTTTACTTGTCTGATACTTAGCTGCTTCGTAGCGCGAACCAATTGCCGCCCGAATCTTCCAAAGCAAATGGTCACCCTGAAGCGCCTCAACCGCCTGCAAAAGACCACAACTATGTCTGGGTTCCAGCATTGACCGACGAGCACCCGCGTGGACGTGTGCACCTCCGAACAGTTTCCAATGGCTCGCGCTCGTCGTCTCAACCCACGCGTCGTGGGACGAAGGAGTCCAGCCCCCCTCCACCTTTACCAGTGCCGCCGCTAACTCCCTACCACCCAGGCGCTGAACTCCATCACCGGGAGCCGCCTAGCGCCAGAACGCGTCCTCAATCGTCTGCGGCGCATCATCGACGAGTAGAGGAGGCCACATATGGTCGCGATCGAAATAGGAGCGGGCGTATGAGCGTGCCGCCTGGACGCGACCGATACGGGTCTGTACCATGGGCTTTCGCGCCTCAGCCTGCTCAGGCAGCGTCGCACGCACAGCGCCCGGCTCTGGACTCCGACTCCGATACAACATCGACGCAGCGGCCTTTGTCGCGAGGGATGTCGCAGACCCGATCGTACACCTTACCTCCCGAAGATGGACAGCGCCGGCACCAAACCCACGACTTTTACGCGACCTACGGAAGACGCAACTCTGCATCTGCATCTGCAAGTCGTCCGATTCAACGCAGCCAGACGATGCCACCTGAGCTCCAATACCCTGCGCCCTCGCACGCTCAGCCATCTTCAGGTGCACGTTACCAGGCGCCTTTGCACGACAACCTTCATGTGCGCCAGGAATATTCGTCCAAGAACATCTACAGCCCTCCGCGAGATGCAAATGGACAGTACGGCCAGGTTCCGCGCATGCCGACGCCAGAGCCCGAGGAAGGTGAATTCGAGCGGCCTGATCCTGCCAGCGTCGATCGTGTGCGGAAATGGCTTGCGAAGAATGAGACCATGAACCGCGCATCACCTACCATTCGCCGCACAGTTGACGGGTACGAAAATCCGAGGGACGTGAGTTCTCCTGCGAGGATGGAGCCGTACTCTGCGAGGAGAGTAGTTGAGGATGTGACGAGGTCTGCGTCATTACCAGCCGTTATTCCGGATTCGGGGCGAAGACAAGCAATCTTCAACAACCATACAGCTGGCTTCAGTGATGAACCCGGTGAGCTTGCGCACGGACTTGCGGCCGCTACTCTCAACGACAATGATTACGTGGGTCCAAACGAACTATCCTCGAGGGCGAGGGGGCTTGGGCGTTCGGACACCTTGATCATTGAAGACAACGTTGACCATCCCGAGCACTTGCTGCCTTCTCCAAGGAGTCTTAACCAAACCAACGCTACTTTCTCTTCGCGTGGTAGTGGAGGGCGATCTTCATTTGACCAGAGCCTCGGCCACCAAGCAGGCCTTCAGCCCTCTCCGAGGCATTCGTTCACAAGTGGAGGATCGCATAGCCGTCATGTCTCTCCTGCAAACTCCATGCAGTTCCATCAGACTAACGGCGGCTCCTCAAAGGCCAACTATAGCACGCCGCCTATTACACCAAACAGAACAAGCTATCCCCACCACCAGGAGCCTAGAGGCCCGTACAGCATGCCTAATGCATCAGGCTCGAGATCGAACATCACATCCTCGACCTCGAATAGTCCGCACATAACCCCTTACCGAAACACAGATCCTGTACACCAGCGATCGCCCAGTGCTCAGCCTTCTCCAAGCGTTTATCATCAAGGTGCTCGTTACCGTCAACAACACCTATATCAACACGAAGGAGGATCTTCATCTTCACTTTCTTTGTCTAATCCTGGACTGGGTCGTCATCCAAGCCAACGTCATCAGGCCTCAAACGCGCAAAATTACCATCAGGAAAGCCAACATATTTATCAGCCTCAGCGCGCCTCGGGCAAAGGGCGCTCAAACGAAGAACTAAGGAGGTCGCCGTCTCCTAATGTAGATCCTCACCATCCCCATCAACAAATGCAACAGCAAGCATATACCCGCCCGACAGCCCATCACGCTACGCCCATGAATAACGCCATACCCCCAACGTCCTCGCCCTCGTATGGCCGTGCTCAAGCTCATAATAGGCACGGTTCGCCTGCGGTGGAGAAACGCACACCACGCAACGTGCGACATGGGCTATGGAACCGTCGGGGCGACCACTTGACGGAAGACGGATATGTAGTCTACTGTCCTCCTGGGCGTAACTTTCCGAGAGAGCTCTCTAACTATCCCGAGAATTCATTCATGGACCATACTGGTAGGGTGATCCACGAGAGGCCCGAATCGCACCCAGAGCATCCGGCTTCGATACCATCTGGAACAACACCACCTTCAAAACCCTACGATACTGTAAGCAATGATTTTGTGATGCTCGACTCACCTCATTATTCTGACTTTCTCTTTCTGCACTTGAAGTTTATAGACTACGTGCTGGTTGACGTATAGAACTCTTGCGATTTGACTTCTTGAAACTACTTGTCCTTCTGGGCACCCTTTTTTCTTTCTAAATTTCTTGTTTTCTTTGACTCACTCTCCGCCATCTGTATCATTCCACAACTTCATCTAAATTATCTGAAGTGAATTCCTCTCCTCTTGCGATTTTCTTATCTGGATTTCTGGATCTATAATACATTATGAACGTACATTAGAGCTTACAATATCAATACTGCATATCCTGGTTCACCCAATCCCCCCATGTATGTTCCCCATGTGTTTATATACATCCGAACCATCTGCAAATGTTGCAAAACATATCCAACATATATGTGTCTTGCATTGAGAACATGTCATATGATTGCATCCAGCAACCTTTTCGATATCTGCGTGACAGGTCGGACAAGGGTGGACGTCGTGCTCATCCTTCCATTGTTTATATAGGCGCTCGTCCTCCTTCACCATGCCCACACATTGATAACCTGGATGCTCTTCCTCGTGGCAGTAAGGACAGACGCGTACTAAGCAGGATGGGCATTGCAGCGATCGGGAGTCACTTTCGTTCTGGAGTTTGTATACCTGTGCACAATTTTCGGATGGACAGCGACGGAATTCATGAGGGCGCGCTGCAGTGTAAGAGTGGAAGCTCGCTTCAACGACCTTTATGAATTCGTCTGGTGGAACGATTCGCCGGCAGAGCGACGCAGGAATGAGCTCAGTGCACGACGCATCATCACCCAGACACTTGATAGGAAATGAACGATGGGTGACAGAGGACGAGACATAGCGTGCTAAACACGACTTGCAAGTTTTATGCGCGCATTCGAGGGTGACCGGTTCGATCACGGGCGATAGACAGATGGGACATACCTCATCCGTTAGGACAAGGGGACCATCGCCGTGATATGCAAATGCTCTTCGTCCTTGTAAGAGCGCAGTGGCTGACCGATATTGGAGCTGGGTTCCACGAATACGAAGGCAACGCATTGAGAGGTCAAGCTCAACGTTGTGTTCACCAAGCATATCCTGAATGGCGAGAAAATCTTTGCTGAGGAGCTTAGAGACCATACCAGGAACGAAAGGTATAGAGAACGTCCGAGTAGATTGGAGTTCAACCGCTTTGTCAATTATATTTCGTGACGCTTGCGCGCACGCCCTCGAAGAGCCCCAGACGGTGATGTAGCCTTTGTACCTGTCTGCTCGGATGTATGAACCAGTATATCGAGCGACGTCGCATAGGAACTCTGTTCCTACCCGCGACCCAAAAAATACATCCCACACAGGTCCCGATTGCATCTGAACTTTTTGACCAGCGAGCAGGTGCTCCACCGGATCCTTCACCCTCTTGAGGACATTCAGGCTTCCACCCCCTAGCAATTTGATACGTGTTCTTCCGATATCGTCTTTGGAACTGACGAGGAGTTGCACATTGTGCCAGCGAGCGACGTCTTGGAGGAAGTAGATACTTGATCGTATTGCAACGAAGATTGGTGGTGTAACAACGTATGAAATGGCGTGCAGATGCGTAACGTACAGTTTTTCGTTCCCGATGCATGCGAAGCGTCTTCCATTCAGAAACGAACACGCTGCGGACGCTGCGTCTGGGGAAGAAAACTGCAACAAGCCGTTCAAACGCCCGTCTTTGGGAGAGGTAGAAGATGGGAAGTCAAATTTAATGATTTCCCCGTGCTCTTCGAAATATGGGCGTAATTCCGACGTTGCGGCCGATATGGAGTTATAGACTGTGCGACCGAAGAGTATTTGTCCGTTCGATCGACTGAAAGACCGAATTTCCTCCTCGCGTATGTCATCGGGAAGACATTCCAATTTCACGGTGCTTTCACCGATCCTCGGCAAACCTTCGTAAATTGACGCGGTCACGATTTTTCCCTTGACGGAGGTGCCATGCATGGTTGCAATTGCAAGCTGGGCCTCCGTGACACTAGAGTATCCGAGAAACACCGTGCGCCCTGGGGCAGGGATATCGATGCGAACAAGGGAATTGCTCAACAAGCCCACGGCCGGGTCCTCTCCCCATCCTGGGAGGCAATTGTAAACGCGAAGAACAGAGAAGAAGCGTTTCGCCCCGTTCAACTTTTTCGTCGCTTTCTTTGCCTGAGAGATATTTTCGAAATCGACCTTCGCAGACAAAGGATCGTCCGAGGTCTTTATCCGATCTCTGCCTATCATACGGACTGAGTTGACCGTACCAAATCGAATGCAAATGTTTCGAATGCCATCTTCGGCTACGAAAGACGGAAGATTGGCGATGATGATTGAGGACGACTCGTCCGCTGCTGCGATTTCCGAGATCTGCATTCCAGGTCCAACCGAGACCTTCATTCGCGAAAACAGTTTTACGATCAATTCTTGACGAAGTCGTTCTCTCTCGTGATCTTTTCGTTCGTCGGTATTAGATACCTTTTCTGGTACAGTGGTCGAAACCTGAACCAGCAATTGAGCAACATCTATCACGTTTTGAAGAAATTCTCTTACGGAAGATTGGACGCGACAACGCTGTCCATCACACAATCCAAGTACGCAGTACATACACTTCGTCACGTTTGTGCCACCCTGGTTGTTTTCACATGTTTTGTTCCTTTCGTCCACAGACGTGTTGCGTAGATGAACTACAGCCGAGGTCGATTCGGCATTTGCGCCGTCGAAGGGCAAGGGGAAACAGGATTGCCGTTCATCGAAGTCGCATCCGGCGTAATCCTCGGTAGACACACTCTCAGGCTGTAGAAATAGTTTAAAATGAGTTCGATTGCTTAATTGGCCACTTACAGAGGTGGCAATGGGAACTGCAGCTTGAGATTTTCGATTCACTGTATGTGGTTTCCGAAGAACGGGCAGTCGGACGACAGCTCGTGTACCGGTACTTTCATCGCAGAAAAGACTATGGTTCGTCAGAGAGTCCTTTTCATGTGTATCTTGACCGGTGCGGGGCAATCCGCTCGCTTTTCCCTTGCAGTTTACCTCATTCGGAAGACCGAAAGCTGAAGTTTCTGCAGTTTGTTCATCGGAATGAAGGCGTAAACAGCCTTTATAAAGACAACTTTTCCTCGAGCCGTATCTGCACATTGTCCCGGATTCGACGTCCCGTAGCACCGTATCTGACACGTAGATATGCCGTCTCATACATCTCCAGCCGTAGAGACATCGTCCTTTATTGAAATTCAAGCAGACATCGCGAGTATCAACGGCGGTTGATTGATTGCCGGCCTAGATGTAGATCGTAGTCACTATTTCTGATTCTTAAATGGCGCAGAATAGGAATCCACATACCAACGAGATGCAGTTGACCGCGCATTCTTCAGAATAAGATTTATCTTCTTGGAAACCCAGAGTATCATGTTCTATATCTCGACCAGCAGGTAGTGAAGCCTGTGCAATGTCCAGGATCAGCTTTTTTTTCAATCAGTGGAAGAATTCAACGCTACAACTTACTTTTGGCACCTCTATATCCCCTGCCTCCAATGGCGCTTCTGAACAAGCGCTCTCGGATAATTTCCGCGCCTTTTCAAGTTGGCGTTTCCGTCGTTGGTGTTTCCAACCACCCATCTTTCGACAAGATGGGAGAAATAAAAGAGTCAAGTAACGCCCTCGTAGTGGTAGTAGTCCTCAGAGATGGATAGGAGAGGAAGTTTCATGGGCGTGTAGATGGAAGCGTTCACAAATGAAGGTAAGTGGGTGAGTCGGAGCCAAAAGGTCAGTCTGGCTGTGTAGAATCTAATTATGTAATCAAATTTCGAGGAAAATGGTCGCTTCGTTTGCTGTTGACCACCAACCTCCAATTCGATAGACATGTCGTAGTAAGTCGCTGCTTGGCCGCTTTCTGTTCGAAAAACTACTTATCGTATTGCTTTTAAAGCCAGATCTTTGGGAGAGCGGTCAAAAATGAGTACCTCTCGTTAGCAACGATCATCGGTGCAGCGTCCATTGCATTCGCCTCAATGGGTGGAAAGAAGGAGGTGCCACCAGCTGCAGGTGCAACTCTGAAGGAGACCATTCAGAAGGCAAAAGAGGCGATCCCTCTAGGTGCCGGCTCAAGGTGTGTTACACTATAAGTTTCAGATGCAGCATTCGCTTACAGTGACTCTTTGGGGTTCAGTGAGGAGGAGCAATTGTACGTCGTCCCAGCACATGACCATTATTGACTTGGAAATGACAACTAACCAGGATGGACAGCATTAAAAAGTTCGTAGAGGAAGAGGAGAAGAAGGCTTCACATTAAACAGTAACGCTTGCTTTCCGGCCTTGTAACGAGCGCAATTCAAATCTTCCTTGTATTTAACCGCTCACCTCATCGTCCTGTCTGCCTCTGCAATTCTGCAAGAACTCGAAAGAAATACTACGTCGCGACGTCATGAACGCCAGAATGCGTCAATTTCTGTCCTGGAATCCATGAGCGGTCTACCGAGGTCATTTGAGCGTGCCGTTGGATCAGCCCCAATTCTCACTGCCGCGATGGCCGCAGACCTGGTCGCCAGTCCCCAGAAGGTTGCGAGGAAAAGTGTTGAGTCGCCCTTTGTCGAGTTCTCATCTTTATCAGCCATATATCAGGCCACTCGAACCTCTGTCCGCATTCAGGAATTATGGCAGGTAATTTGATCTCAAAGGACACTCTGAATCTCCGAGTCGGTGTGCTTGTAGCGAAATGCCTTGGATTTGGATGTCTTTCCGACAATGCACCGTAGCGATTCCCTCACATCAACATATCGAATTGCTTGTATTTCGTTATTGCAAATGCTCCACGAAGTCGTCAGAAATCTTTCACTATTTTTATTTCAAAGAAGTGGGAGGCATAACTTTGAGGTGTTGGTAGTCTGGGCCGCCTCGTTTCGCGCGACGCGTCGGCGAGGATCGACCGCTTGTTGAATTCGAAGTTGACCGGAGGCATTCCTCTTCCTCTCACTCATCTTTTCAAACTTCGACGTCTTCATGTTACTTCATTGCAGCACTTTCTTTCTTGATTAAGTCCAAATGACGACCACTACGACCTCTAAGAGGCAGTTAAAACGACTCTCGCTGCTCCAGACAGCTCCGAGCACGACAACGGCGATCGCAGCGAATGGAACAGAGGATTCCACGTCGGACAACACAACTGCGGAAACATACAGCCATGGCCGTTCTGCTGGCACGACTACGACCTCCCCGCTGTCAAACGCAACCAACAGCTCCGCAGGATCGGGCGCAAACACAAGTTCTCGCAGGCAGTCAACAATCAACTATGTTTCTCGTGAAGAGCAGCAACACAGCCCGTCGTCGTCTTCATCTCCCTCAAACCAGAAACAGGCGGGTTCTCCGTCTTCATCTTCGCCGCGGACAGCGAACCAAAATGCGGAAGAGGACGCCTCCACGGCAGCGGCGCCAGCCCGCGAGCGAGCCGCTTTGACGTTAGTCGAAAAGTGCGTACCTGTTGTCATGCATCGAGGAACGTTTCTCATTTTCTTTCCTTCACGATGTGACCCGACGACGACGTTCAGACATGCCGACCTATTACGCTTTATTGCACAAAAAGAATCCAAGTGTCTAGAGCTGCGCTCCCAACTTGCGGTGCACGAAGCCGAGTTGCTCGAATTGAAACGCAAATGGGAGAGAATTGTCAGTCGTGGATTCTCTGGTTCGGCGACTCCAAGCTCCCCTGCCCTGGGTAACAGGGCTCATACCGCGTTTGACGCGTCGGACGCGTCCCCGCAGACGGCTGCAATGTTGAATGGAATTCGGGAGAGCATGCAGGGCGTCGGAAGGTTCATCGCTGGTCTCGGTGTCGACGCAACGACGAATGCGATATCGGTTAAGGACAGCGAAAGAAATGGGGAGATCTCATCGCCTTTAAGCTCCGTATCTATGCAACGAAAATCGAAAGTGCATAGGGCGGAACGCGAATCGAATTCATCTGTATCAACGTCATTCACCGATTCCTCCAGCCGCCTGTCCCAATCATCCATGTCTTCCTTTGATGATATACAACCGGATGACGACACTAGACGCCGTGATATCGAGGAGTCAAAACCAGTCCACTCTCCAATCCTTTCAGAGGAGATGACCTCAGCCTCACGGGCTTCGAAGCGTAGCAACTCGATCCGACGTAGAAAGGATCTCAGCATCTCCAATTCCTCTATCACATCGCTCCCTACCCCAACACCGACACCCGGTGACGGATTTCCAAAATCACCACTGGATAATACTTCTCAATCACTACCCCGGTCAAATCACAAACGAACGGCAACCATGGCCGGTGCAAGCCTCCCCCCTCCATCTTCGATCCCCGGTCTCAGCACCTTCGCGACAGGAAACATCAGCCCTTTACCGCTACCGGCGTTTTCATCCTGGGTGGACACCGTTGGGAAATCGGTCGGGAAGAAGTTCGAACAGATGCAGGGAGGTCGCGTGCATAAACGTGCATCGACGCTTCTCTCCGAGGCCTCCAGTTCAATCTTTGCTGTTCTTGCTCCTCCATCTCCTTCATCGTCGAGCCCGCCCTGTGCGGAGCCCATCTCAGGGAGGAGGAGTGGGAATGCAGTGCGCAAAATGATACCAACGCCGCCGACGAGCGCAAAGTTGAATGAGTCGCTGATAGACAATGTTTTTGAGGACGAGTTGGTGCCTTCGGGTGACAACATTATGAAAGCCCTGATACCGGACAAAGCACCAAGTTCCCCTAATACACCCGGAGCCATCCACGCCAAAGTAGACGACAAATGTTTTGACGGCGAGGAGTGGAACTGGTGATAACTCGGATGATACATGACGATCGGATTCTTTGCAGATTTTCTTTGATACTCAGGATGTAACACTAGAACATACCCGCAATAATGACTACGGAATGGATTGTCGTCAGCGCAAAATCTTCTTTCGTTTCCACATCAGTGAAGGTATCTTGAAGGTCGTTTTAAACAGTTTTCCGTTTCACAAGCTAATGATATTCCTTTACAAGAGATCTATTGCTACAGGGCGTTGAAGCCTCATTTTGTTTACTCTATTTTACATGTAAAAAGCCGTCCAAAGTGCATCGAACTGCTTGTACATCAGCGAGTGTTCATCCATCTCTAGCGCAGGGGGGAGTTGAGACCCCAATAAAAATAGAGACACAAAGCTGAGTTGAGCAGCTCGCGACAGATAATATTACCCTTGAGGTACCTCCGTCATTCATACGAATAACAGGCGCGTTGAGGCCTGCATGCTTCTACGCGCTCAGTAGCGGTAGTGATCAGCCTTGTACGGCCCATTGACGGGAATGCCGAGGTAGTCTGACTGGGTCTTCGTTAACGTTGTCAGCTTGACGCCAATCTGTGCAAGGTGGGCACGGGCAACTTCCTCATCAAGCTCTTTGGGGAGGATGTGCACGCCGAGCTTGAACTTCTCCGGTGTTGTCCAAAGCGCGATTTGGGCGAGGACTTGGTTCGAGAAGGAGCATGACATGACGAAGGAAGGATGCCCAGTCGCGCACCTAATTACCAATATTAACGAAACTCTGAAGTACAACTGGATGAAGAATGCATACCCCAAGTTAACAAGACGTCCCGCAGCAAGGAGGATGATATGGCGTCCGTTAGGCATCGTGTAACGATCAACCTGGGGCTTGATGTTCACTTCCTGCTTCGCGTTTGCCTTGAGCCAAGCAACATCAATTTCCACGTCGAAGTGACCAATGCTGTTTGAATACCGTTTGAATTCAACGTAAAGCGCGAAATGAAATCGAAGCTTACTTGCACACGATAGCATCCTCAGGCATAGCCTTGAAGTGCTCGGCAGTGATGATATCGCGGTTTCCAGTAGTAGTGACGAAAATGTTAGAGCGCGAAGCAGCTTCATCCATTGTCGTGACTTCATACCCAGCCATCGCTGCCTGCAAAGCATTGATGGGGTCGATCTCGGTGATGATCACGCGAGAACCATATGACCGCAGAGATTCAGCACACTAATAAAAGGTTGGTCAATGCAACCAAAGACAACAAACATATTTGACTTACGCCCTTGCCGACGTCGCCGAAGCCTGCGACAACAGCTACTTTACCCGCAAGCATAACATCTGTTGCGCGTTTGATGCCATCGACGAGAGATTCACGGCATCCATAGTAGTTATCAAACTTGGACTTGGTCACAGAGTCGTTGACGTTGATGGCAGGAACCTTCAATCTGCCCTCTCGGAACGCCTTGTAAAGGTGATGGACACCAGTCGTAGTTTCCTCCGAAACTCCACGAATATCTAAGATTTGAAATTTCACCATAAATATACTTGAGAAGAGAAGGGAATGTGTAGTCGCTCGCCTTTGAGATACTGCGGGTACTTCTCATGGACGAGGGTCGTGAGATCACCTCCATCATCAAGAATCATGTTCAGCGGCTTCCCGCCCGGGAAAGCAGCGAGAGTTTGCTCGATACACCACGTGTATTCCTCCTCCGTCTCGCCCTTCCATGCGAAAACGGGGACTCCGGTCGCAGCAATCCTAAAGTTTACTAAGTGGGTTACCCGACGTTAATGTGTAGATCACATACGCAGCAGCGGCATGATCTTGCGTGGAATAGATGTTCTACCGTGATCGTCAGCACCAAGCGAAGCGACCGACCGGCGCATCAGGAAGAAACTCACGCAAGACGACCAGGTCACTTCGGCTCCAAGCGCAACAAGAGTCTCAATGAGTACCGCAGTTTGGATGGTCCTGGTATGATCACAAAGTGATGAATTCTAGATCATGAGCAGAACACGGACGTCTGAAACTCACATATGCAGACACCCTGCGATGCGGGCCCCCTTCAAGGGTTGCGCTGCCTTGTGCTGGAGGATGATGAGTGATGGATGAGATTGGAAAGGAACATGAAACCCTCTGAACAAAACATACCTTGTTGCGAATGTACATGAGACCTGGCATTTCATTCTAAAACACATCGTGAAAAAAAGTCTTTCCACGATATCGATGAGAATCACCTCTGCGATCTCGAGCTCCTTGCGCCCGAAAGCAGCAAGCGAGATGTCTGAGAGCATATAATGAGTGACCGACTGTTGCAAGACAAAGATCGTGGTGAAATCTTACCTGCGACCTTGTAGACCATAGTAAAAGTTTTCGCGGAGGAGGATGTGGTGGTGGTGGTGGTGGTTGGAAGAAGAGAAAAGGGCGTCGCGAGTACCGAAGTTTGCTAAAGTCCCACGTGGCTGCTGAATTGAACGTCCACTAGCGAAGGGTCCTGCCGCATTTGCTCCAGAGTGCTTTGACTTTTACTCCCAAGTGACTTAGTGAGCTTCACTCGAATCCTGAAAATCAACCCTTGACGCAACCCATTACTAGCATTCCTCAGCATCTATGGTTTCAAAATTCAAAGAAAGCGATGTCGACTCAGAAGGCTGCGAGGTTATGGAAATAATCCAATTCATGTGCAATTTTCAAGTTGTTGATGACAAGAAATCCAAACTTGAACGGCCGTCGAGTACACCAAATCCAACTCAACTACAATGTGTTCCATACCCAAGGATATTCCGCATGTGCGTAGAAAGCTGCTTTCCCTTTTTGTCCAAATTATTTGGATTGATTGAAAGATTCAATTTATCTTCCAGTTGCCCCAATAGACCTGCAACAGAGATAACTCGGTACATTGATGTTGACACAGAGACCGGTGAAATCGAAGTGAGCGCAAGATCCAGGTAAGCATAGAAATAAAATACACATCAGGTGTCATTGATTTTTCACTTCGCTAGATACGCGGTTCCCAAAGGAAAGCTATGGTGGGACGTTCAACAGCACGACCAAGAACCATAGAATTCGAGCTTTCAACCCAAAGCTGTAATGTTCTCGGCAGTCAATGGGCACTAGGAAAGAATAGGAGACGGCTTCCTTCGGATTCTCATACTGTATTTCAACATATAGTCTATTACTCTGAAGTGTACATTATCAAAACCTACACAAGTGCTACAACAGGTATAATTTTTACGTGTGTTAAAGAACAGCGAATAATGAAGACATCCATTTGAAAGTATACTTTTTAAGAAAGGATATAGTGTGAAGTAGGTAGGAAAGCGCGAGAGAAGAAAACGGTGCTACATGTTCGAATGTCGGAATAATGATAAATGTTAAGACGATGATAAGTGATGAATGATGCTGGATTAAATAACGAAGTAAATGTCGGATGAAATCTGTGTACCGCAAACGGTATCTTGAAGTTGAAGTACGGTATGTAGTCGGAAGTGCCGTCTTCGGCGCTTTATTTTCTTGGGCCCCCTTTCGGCCCATGTCCCGCAGAAAGCAGCTCTCTCTCCCACTTCTCATGGCTCTCTCCGTCGACCCATCGACCGGTTCGAGGGTCGATTTCAAAGTCCCCGTCTCGGTATCCGTAACGAGATTGGAGGAGTTTGAGCAGGGCATTTCGTAGGAGGGGGTCCATGCGGACACTATCTCCAGGGTGGTAGCTTCCAACGCCGTTCCTTGCCAGACTCTCTTCAAAGAGTGCCTCTTCCGTGGTACAGCCACAGTTGAGGACCCCGTTCGGCGCCATGCGAGGGGGATGTATACGACGCTCTCGTCGGGTATCATGCCATGAACAAAGCGAGTTGCCTGCTCTGTTGGGTGCGCAAAATTTACGTTCGCGGGCCTGTCTTCGCTTCAGCAACGAAGCCTCCATGTTTGAGCCGAGCGAAGGAATGGTTGGGACAGTCGGCAAGGAGGGGACGATGAGACCGGACGACCGACTCTGCAGCTGGCTTTGAAGACGCATAACCTGCTCCTGTAACTCTGAGTTACGGACCTTAAGCTGGTTGACGTGAGCCAGAAGCGACGCCTGGTCCTCTGAGTCTTCTGACGGCATCGTGTACATAGGGGGAGACACGTTGAAGGGATATTGGCCGAGAACGTTCGGCGGGGAAGGAGACTTCGCCATAAAGTGACCAGATGGGGGCACGGAGAATGTGTTGCTGTTGGAAGGGGGTGCTGAGGAAGGCATCGAGTTAACGGCCGTTCTCGAGGACCGATGTGACGCGCTGTACGACTGTGAACGATGCGGAGCCTGTTGTCCGAGTTGTGCATATCCACCCTGCGCAACGAACTGCTGTGCATTCATCTGAAAGGCGGAAACGGGCGGAAGGTCGGACGACGTATGCGGGGGTGTTTCTGTGTATGGGGACTGTAATGGTTGGCTTCCGATATTCGGGTCAGAAAGCATTAACTGATTCGACTGTGGGGGAGATAGCATAGAGATGTCGTGGTTGCGGTCCAGAGACGGTGTATACTGAAGAGAAAACATATCAAATGCAGACCCTTGGGGATACTGAGCCATCTGCATTTCTTGCAGAGATTCGTCACTGGAAGGAGATGACTTCGATGACATAGCGTCATTCCTTCTGCCCAGGTGCGGGGTACCCATCGCGTTGCTCAGACTCGATGTTGACGTTCGCCGTGTGCTTTGCGATTCACCAGCGCGAGATTTGAATTGTGTAACTCGTGATGCCTTCTAGAAGCGAATCAAAATATGTAGATAGTGACGAACGATATCCAGCGTACCTCTGAGCCATTGCCTGAGTTGTGATACATCGGGTCCTCAGAATGGGATCTTCGAGATACGAGAGGAGATAAGGATGCGGCAGTTGTATGCGTTAGTTGGGAGTCTGAAGACCAAGGGTTGTTGTAATGGTGTTGATGGTGTGACATTAAAGAGGGGAACCGATCCACAATGGACGATAGGATTAACACGGTTAACTTATAAGAATTGAGGGAGATTGTAAGCGAGCTTTAGGCGCTTGCCGGATGATGACACGAGCGGATGTGGACCAACGTCACGAATAACGTACGAGAACGGACCTGTTCGCACCGTTCGAAGAGGTCTTGTGTGGGTATCGTTCCGCGACCGGTTGTCTGAAAGGGTAAGGTTGTCGGGAATGACCTGTCCTCTGTGTCTCTTTTAAGCATATGAGATATAGCACTGCAGGGAAAGTGCGTATCCCCCGAACGTAGAGTCAGAACACGTACAACGTAGTGAAGACCCCTTTGACGGAGTTATCACAATGACTGTGCTTGACGGTAGCAAAGCATGAACTGGATAAAAGACCAAATACGGAAAAAAAACTGATTCCGGCCAAGATCGTCGCTCACTGTCGCCTCGACCTTCGCTGTCAGGGCAATTCGAGATTGTGGTGGATCAATGGCGACGAGGGCCGGCAAACTCGAAGCCCGTCACCGTCACAGGTGTTGTGGACAGGGATCAACCGATCAAGTGGTTGTAGAGGAACGAGATTTTGCTGCTCATTTAGCGACTGAACACAGCTAAGAAGCCACGAACACTGACTGAGCCACAAGAAGACTTGGGTTTGGAATCCCGAGACTGGTGTTTTCGTAGAGATCATGAACTCTGAGCATAGCCAGTGATGGCATCGCTGATTTGAGCGTCTCGTAAGTACATATTCGCTCCGCTGAGACCGGCCATGTTGCCATAGACCGCATCTGTTTGAAGCACCGTTAATACTTGACCCCTCCTCATTATTTAATCAGTTTATTTGGTAGTAAGTTGAAAAGTTTTATGATAGACTTACGTCAAAGTTCCCCACGACGATTCGCAACCTGGCGTACATTACAATATTATGGTCTCGCACTGAAAAACTCTCGGAAACAAATAGGTTTTCGGATCATGACGGTGACTACACGGTTGATGGTGGTGTCGTGAGACATGTTGGCAAAGGAGTGTGGCTCATCTTTCTGCGAAAGTTCGACCAGTTTTCCGGGTTTGAAGTGTGCTCTGTGAGGAAATTTTTGGGACAAAGATCCGCAAACCACTACACAGAGGTTTGGTTTGAAGGTGAAGCTTCTACAAATTCACACACTCACCCTCGTCACCAAACAAACACATTCAAGGACCCACTGGACGCCGCAACTCGCTCAATGCTGATATGTTTCAACTTCTCCCAGCTTCGCAGTCCCCTGTTCCCCTTTCGACTTTGACTTCTGAATACCACTCGTGGCTTGCTCGATCGTGACCGGGATGCCGTAGAACAAGCGCCAGTTGGCGATGGTCGCAATCTGATGTTATGATGAAGTCTCACACTTCAGCTTGAGCGATGACGAAGAGTTTATCTTGGTCGCGGTATTCATTGCCATTTCTTGTACTCATAGCACGTGGAAGGACGACGCCAACTATGAACAAATAGTTCTTGAATGTCGGCAATCTTGCAGGGTGTCGAAGTTGATAGAAGCGACAGACCTTGCTCGCAATTAAGGGCATCTCGCTCCAGGGAAAGCACAAACAAGGGACACTGAGGCCGAACGTCAGTAGAGCTTCGTGGGGGATGTGTTAACAATAATTACAGCATTGAGTAGTCAATTCCATGTGGTCGTTACAGCCTCACAATTCCAAAATGCTAGACTTAGCACAGAGATCCTTGTGGACAAGATCTTCGATCTTGATGGTTGATCAATGAAGCTTGATAAAGGTGTTGAATACTCGTTGACTCTTGAGACCCGGTCTCACTAGAAGCTATATGAGGGCTTCAAGTACAAATTTCGGGAGAAACAGAAAGCGCGTGGTTCAACAAAATACTTGTAACTTTGGTGGTTGAACATTAATTCCTAAACTGTCAGCCTCACGAAAAGCTTCCAATCATATCGAAAGTTAAAAACACATACATAAACGCTCATGTATTTTTGAGAAATTCGTAATCGCATGATTTGACGACGAAGCAAGTAATTTGAGGGAAACGAGTGACTTCGCTAACGCGATTTACCGACATCGATCGAAGTTATCATCAAGCCCAGAACGCTTTGAGGTCGAATTCGCCACCTTTGCTCAACGCACGCTTGTACGCGGGACTGGGAAGAGCGAAAAATCAGTTTGATATGCAATAGCATCGAACAAAAAGTCGGACCGATCATGAACTTTGGTGAGAAAGTCTTGCAGCTTCGGCCCAAAGTTTGCGCTTCGAGCAGCCATAGATTCCATCGGGAGGAACATCAGGAAATCCGCAGCCGTAGGGTTTTCAGCGCCAGCGAACCAGCCGGAAGGTGACTTTTCCAGGTGCCTCTCGATCTGAGAAGAACATTCGCGATTCGTCTTCATTAGCCGTGCGCCACAAGGACGTTGGGAAATCATACGAACGAAGTCATGATGAAGCTTTAGTCGAGGCTCCACGAGTGTGTTGAGAAGCATTCCAAAGATCATCTTTACCAACGGGCGCAAGAAAAACGGTGCCCGTTTAGGGACCAGGGTGAACACGAGCTTATTCACCAAGATCGGCTTTTTTTCACGGTTGAGATGGCATTTGTTCACTTAATCTTGACAATGGTGCTTACCATCAGAGTCCCTTCTGCGTAGTGGGAATCTAGAGGGTGTAATTACAACGTCACCGGCCGCCAAACTGACGAATGATGTGCAAGCAGACTTACAGAACAAGTTATCAATCCAGCCCTCGCGAGTCGGTGTAAGTTTATCTGCGCCGTGAGTAGTGATGAGATATTCTGTATGCACCCAACCGGAGTGGATGCTGTGTTAGACCCTGTGCATTTCAAAAATAAATGCATACCTATGATAGCTCCACTCTCAGAAAGAGTCATATCCCCCTCTTTGATTATAGGGAACAAGCCTAGAGGGTGGATTTCCTTGCTATCTTCTGGAGCAACGCCTTCAGAAGTCCTCTGGAATTTGACAATCTCATACTCAAGTCCCAACTCTTCCTAGAAAGTGATCATTGAAAAATAGCTCAGATTTCGAGCTATATTCTGAGGATTCTAAGAGAACTTACGAGTAGCCAGAGCGTACTTTGAGAACGAGAGTTGTTCAAATGATAAACAATTATTTTACTCCTTCCGCCTATGGCAAACCAGGACCTCTAATTGGAAACCCAGTGGAAGAGAAGCCAATGTAATTACCATTATCCGTTGATGCTTCATCATGATTGTCTTTTTTGGCCTCCATCAATTACGAGTTCCAGAAGCTACGCTTGAGCGTTACGGAGCGCAGTGGACGACGTCCGCAGGTTCAGTGATGGTTGGTGGCTAAGTCCAATCTACCTTCGGCCCTGAACTGGCAGTGACCTCACCCAAGCGTTCCTAACAACACGTAAACAACACGTAAACAAACCACACCAAGCGCCCGAGCCGACGTCGCTTGCCTTTGACCGACGTGCAACCTATCGACGACGACGAAAAGAACAAAGGCACCAGCAACACCTCCATCTCCTTCCAAAAGCATGAGAGTAACTCGTGCGCGACAATCATTATTGGCTCAATCAATCATTCTGCTGTGCGTGGAAATGGTCGCTGGTGGAAGGCACGAACTCGAAGCTGGAGTTCTCCGGTCAGAGGCGAGTGTTTCGTGGTCACATCTGCTGGCGCAACTCATCTTCCGTGAAAGAGGGAGTCCACTTCCACTTTCCATTCTTTGGATGCTCTGCGTTCGTCAGGTATGAGTGATATATGATCTAACTTGGGCTCCTTTCACGTCAGCTCTTCTTTAGACCGCCCCGTTGATTCGGGGCATAGCCATTTCAACGACATGATTCTAAATATGAGTGAGTATGATTCACGTGAAATATATCCCTCGCTTGGCTAAGTAAACACAGGGGCACTTGATTCGATCTCCAAGAAGTCCGATTGCTTCCACAAAGCCGCCACAATCCTGAGGCAGAGTTGCGCTAACCACGATCCTGATGAGGACGAGAGAGTTCGCGGTAAGGCGATATGGGTCAAGGTGAAACATATGGCTGAGAGAGATTATGAAGCTTCGATATCAATGGCGTTATGCGAACTATCGATCGCCCGACATCATTCTATTCCTATGGAGTGCGCGGCTTTTAGCGCCCTCGGAAACGCTGATATGTTGGATCAAAGTCATCAAGATACCAGCTTATGCGTCGAGTGGGTACAATCTCTACCTTGTACTTCATCAATTAACCCTTTTCGAAGAGCATTGTCTAGGAGCGCTCAGCATTGGTCAAGTTTCTCTGGCTATATGCGTGAAATCCGTTCGTTTCGGCTCATACTTCCCCGCTGGGATGCACTCACATGCACATGCCTTAGCTCAGCTTTGCGTCGCGTTTCAGCGTTGGCATGATTTTGGTATTTATCATGCAATCTCTTTTTTCGCCCACTGAATCCACACTCCTGGATCAGACATCGCGAAATCGATTTATCATAACGTCACTGTGGAGAAGTTGTCTCTGCTTCATACTCTGAAAGAAGCCGAAGCTCGCCGTGCCAACCAAAATCTTCAGTGGCTACAGCACCTCGCGGTGAGTTAGATGTGCACTACATGCAAAATCACACCGATCTCTCCTTCTGCACTAGGAATTGCACCAAGTCACAGGTGAAATGAATGGAGTGACTGTTGCGCTAGAATCTATCAGATACAAATTTTCGGAGGACCTTGATGGCATAACGCAGATCGTAAGGCACAACTCCTTTAATCGCTATCGAGACGATGTCTAGTCTCACTCCTTGAACCAAAGATCCTCAATGACTTGACAGACATTGTTAACAGGTTCGGTCAGGTTGAGGAAGATCTCCGCCAAACCGTCACAAACAAGGTGACCTTGATAGAATCTGCGTTGAGCACTCACCTTTATCAGGATCTGCTCCAGGTTTCCTCTTCGCTGGATACAATTTTAGCTCAGCATTCAAGTGACCTATCGATGCGATCCTCGGCTATCGAGCACCGACTGGCAACTGGTTTAGAAACATTACTTGCTTCCGTGAACGAACGTGATAAATGGCTGAACCGTCAAGTCGCAAGTATCCCCTTGAATCGTAAATGCTTCAGACTCTGATTGTGTTTCGAACCTATTCTCCAGTCGGAAATATCGACGGTAGTGCAGGACGTGACGATGAAGCTTACAACGGCGTCAGGTGTACGTTCTAGTCATTCGTCTTTCATTCTCTCGAATGTTAATCAATCAAATAGGACGTCGGGTTACTTTCTCGAAATGCTCGTGAAGCCAGTGCGATATTGGAAAAGCAATTCCATCAGGCTGTGATTTCGAACGTGAGTTTCTAATCATTCGTATAGCTGCTTCATACTTTCAACTTTGCATTTAGCAATTGCAACAAAGAACTACACGAGGATTCGTAGAGCTAAGCCGAGCGATGGAAGAGTTTATTAATCAGACACATCAAGAGCTCCGAACGCTAAACGAAACTGTGTCGATACTTCATCGCACTCCTTTCCCTTTGCACCATTATGGATGGCCATTTGCTTGGCCTCGATTATCATTCCATGGACTCGCTGTGATAGCTTTCGAAGGCATGTCCCACCGTATGTTTACTTCCGCCCTCAACTTCAGTGCGGCCGCCTCACATTTGATACAGCAAGTTTGAGGTATATCGTGATCGAAGTCCTAGTGCTGTCAATGGTCCCTCTCATTCGACTATTCCTCGCCGCTCTTCGGGTGTCCCTATTCTCAATGTTTCGCGTGGGTCTAGTAAGCTTATCATTTTTTTCTTCAGTACGTCCAACAGCGCTAATCTAAGCAGGCGCTCTTCGGTTTCATTTTTAGGCGAAGCTTGAAGATGGCTGGGAGGTGAGTTCACAATCTTATCAAGGCTCAGCCATTCGAGAACATTGCTTCTCGGACTTTCCAGCGAGCGTCCGCCCGAAACTCTTCCTTCTGACCTCGAAGGTCGTTGGTACTGCTCTGGTCAAACAGTCCTACACTCAGATGTCCAAGATCAGCCCATGGCTCCATCACAGTCAAGAGCATTTTCTCGTCGACTGATGCTGCGAGCACCTACGACACTTCAAGCCTCAATTATAAACCGAAGCAATTACTCTCATTCGTCACGAATTCCCCGAGTTCCTGCTCATCTGTACAGAAGAAGTTCGTCACTGGACCTTTGACAAAACCTCGAAGTTCAAGGTCCCGAGTACATTTACAACATGCTTCACGCTTCAAGGACTGCAAACAGACACCAGGAACCGATAGACGATTATACCCGCTCTTACACAACAAAATTCGATATTCTTCCTTGCATCGTTATCATGTCAACAGTACTTTGCTACTAGCTACTCAATTGCAATCATGGTCAATAATATCGTCTCCACAATTGACAGAGAATGGGGAAAAAAATAGGTAAAGAAAAGAACCACACCAGTACCAACAACATACACAGAGAACGGTGGAGATGGAAAAGAAACAGCTATATGCACAAAAATCGTGAAAAATCGTAATGTAAACAATGCATTTATTGAACACAATCCCAAACGGTGAAAGAGACGGAAGAGAAATAGAAAGATGTGGACATGTGGATAATGTTGCCGTGTTTCCAAGAAAATGATTTCAACGAGGAGGAAATATAGAAGAATCCAGAACTACCACATTAGTTGTCGTAGTTTTCCTTTCGTCGCGAATCGTCATGACTCGCAACATTAGTGTTCGTGTTCAATGGTGAACCAGTATCTTGAGGTGTGCGCGAGCGAAAGCGTCGATCATCGTTGTGCTCGTTACGATTGTTTCGTCTCGTGCATTACAAAGACCACGTCATCTTCGTCTTCTTCATCGATGTCTCCTTCCACATTGGTTTCTTCAAAGACGGTGGGAGTGGCATCTGGCAAAACAACGCCTTGCCACTGCCCATTGCGTAGACGCACGTACGAATCGCGCACTTCGACGAGATCGGAGAGCTTCAGAACCTCGAGAACAAGTTGGACATCTTGTGTCTGCCGCTGGACACGTTTGAAAGAGGCTATTAACTCGATAGGAATCCAGCCCCGAGAGTCCATCTTCAACTTGTGTTAGGATACTGTAAAAGAGGTCAGAAACAATGGCTTACCTGTCGTCTCAAGTACAGATCTTGGGCTAAGTTCTGTAAACTGAAGTAATACTCGAGTTGTCCAAGTAGTCGCACCCGTTTCTCGTCAATGGGGAATGAGATAGAGGTGACTGGCATGGGTACAGGCGGTTCTGGGTGTTGCTGCGTCTGCGGCGCATGGGTAACTTGTTGTGATGGTGGCTGGGGAACATACGTAGGGTATGTATCGGGGATGAACTGGACTGTATCATTAGGAGGGAAATACGGATCCTGACCGCTGAATTCGTGCTGGTGTTGGTGCTGTGTCGATTGTATTTCTCGATCATCATATCTTGGAGCCGAAGATATCGACGTTTGCATATTTTGTTGGCGAGCATACCCGCCTCGTCCCCCGCGATAACCCCTGAAGCCACCGGAACCGCCCCGACCTCTGCGTCCTCCAAAATATCCTCGTCCTTCATATCCTCCCGACCGACCTTCATAGCCTCCACCGTATCCGCTGAACATGTTCGGTCCCATCCCACGCCTACCTCTTCCAGAGCCATGCGCAAACGTATTGTGCTCCCGATCTCGAACAAACTCCCTCGGAAGACGATCGATTTCATAACGTTCGCGTTCGTACCTCTCATCTCGACTTCGCTCTGGCCCATACGATAGAGGTGAACCATACCCATAATCCCTAACTTCCCACTCATCATTGACAATCGACGGTCCAGGCATTCCAGGTCCTGGAGACGATAGCGATAGAGGCGACATCACTGAATGGTTGATGTGCAAAGGTGCAAGTGCTGGAACATGTTGGGGGGGCGGATGCATGTTTTGAGGACTCGAAGAATGTGGTGGTGGCATCATGCCGTGAGGCAAGTGCAAATGAACATTATATCCTATTGGAGAAGGGTGAAAGGGCGGGGGTCCATAACTTTGAAGCATGACTGGCTGCATGACTGGCTGAGGCTCGTGAATGATATGATCGCGCAAGGTGAAATTTTGTTGCATATTTTGTGTCAAAGCATTTACGGCCTGGGCTGAGGTGTCGGTCACAGCAGCATCCGAATCGACATGAAAGGTGGATCCGAATTCCCATTTCGTCGCTCTATCCGTCAAGTCTATGACATTGACAATCAAGTCACGAGGACCATCAGTCGACGCACCCTCTGTACCGACATGGTCAACTCCCAAATACTTATGAGCGTCCGCACGAGTTTCCTCAACCGAATCCCCAGATGCTGCCGTCTGTGCACCTTCGGATGACGTCGACTGACTTGCGGAAAGCCCTTCCATAGCGGAAAGAAGACTTCTCCTGTCCGGGTCCCTTCCTGAACGTCGGGCCTTTATTCTAATCGTTGTTAGACCGGTACCTTGAAATCCTACCGAATAAGTTCCCTTGCGTACAGACGGCGCCTCGCCGACGTCTAGCCCAAGAGATGATGAAGCATGCAGCGGCACTGAAGCAGGAGAAGTAACGGGTGACGGACTTTTGATGCCACCTGGTCGAACACTACCAAATATCCACGCATCCCCAGGTTGATTTGTGTTCCCTTCCGACGATTCACTCCTTTCCCCTCGTTCAGAGACAGGCGCAACAAATCCCTCCTCATGCACACCCGCCTTTCGTAAATGTGTGTGTCCAAGCGGATTCAGAAGAGGACTGACAGGGAAAGTTGGAATTCTTCTGTATCCAGAAAGCGCTTCACTCTCTTCTGGAGGCGCTGGTCTGCTCCGCAATGAACTCGGGGGAAGATTCGCGTCAAAGTGCGGCTGAGAATTTGGCTCTGTCACTTCTTCGCCATTTCCTCGTGCAACTAGGTTTATTAACTTGGAATGCTCCGTGAGGTTTACGTCCGGCGGAGGGAGGTCCTGAGTGGTTGAGATCGCGTCATAGCCTGTCGACACCGTCATAACTTGAGGCTCAAATTGAGGATGAGGACCTTGCCCGTGCATATGTGGTGGCGGCAGGTAGCCATACGGCACAGGTTGATACAAATAGGGCGGCACGAAGGCTTGCTGATGCTGATGAACGGGAAGGAAACCACCGAAAGGAGGCATGTTCGCATTTTGAGGTTGCTCAAGACCGTCTTGAGAATTGAGAGGCATGACTGTAATGGGATACCCGCCATTCATAGGATAGACAGGATACATTCCATGCGATGGAGAGCCGCCACGGTATTCGTGAGTGGAAGGATGAGAGTGATACGCCGGCGAACGCGAGTCGAAAGGCGTATGGGGTTGTGAGTGTGTCCTTGATTGAGGTCCGCTCTGCAGTCCATGCAACTCCGTACGCACTTGACCATCATAAATGATACCCGGACCCTGATTAGGATAATTCCTGGTGACATTTCCACTATTACTTGCCACCGAACTTGGGCCTGCAATCGCGTTCGTTGTTCCCGGCGGATACACTGTGAGCAAGTTTGAAACGATATTACTGGCACCGGTGGCGGGAGCATCTTCAGGGAGTTTCCTCCCTCTTGCACCATGCATAGGGCTGGAATGCTGGGAAGTTGCTCTCGAGTGTATCACTGAGTCAGCCCGTGAATGCGCAACGGACACTTCAGCGGAACCAACCCGGGAATCTCGAGGGGCATTTTGTCGCTGAGGTTGATGCTGAGCAGTTTGCTTGATAATATTCCTGGATTGTGAGTGTTGCCGCGAATGTGATTTTTGATGTCGTCGATTTTGTGAGTGGGCGCGAGAACTAGACTGCGACGCGTCGGAAGCAGCTTGTAATTCTGCCGGTGGAATCGCAACCCACTTTGTCTTCTCTCCTGTCGCAGTGAGAATATATTAGGGTCCATACGACGCGCTACTGCAGACCTTCAATTGTACAGCCAAATGTATGCTTACCTCTTTTATTGGGTTGCGTCGAAGAAGAAGAAGTCACATCCTTTTTCTCTGTATCCGCATTCAAAAATGCACCTGAGTTTGCAATTGCTTTCCCCATCTCTGGCCAGCTTTCTGCATCGTCGAGATTCGGTAGAATGGGTGCAGAATTTTGACTTTGCGCAGGTAAGCGAACGACGAAAGGGTCATCCTGAGATTTCGGTGCCACGACTTCTGCGGCACGATTATTATTGCCCTTCAGAGAAGACTTATTCATGCCAATCTGTGGTCTTGAAGTCGGACCGCCTTCCACGCTTTTCGTCGGCGAAGTTGGTTGTGCGCTGGCAACCGCAGCGGCCGCGGCCGCCCGTTGGGCCATTTGCTCTTTACGAGCCGCCCAGACATTGGGAGGAGGTTTTGAGGGACTTTTGGGCGGTACTGGAAGAGATGCCTCTTTCTCCGTCTCAGTAAAAGCGGATCCATTTGTCGGGGCAGGGGGAGAGTCCGTACTGTCTGGACGGGTCAAAATTACAGATGAACTCGGTGTTAGGTTCCGACTGGAGGTCGAGGGCGAATTCGACTCTGTAGACGATTGCGTATTTCCATTGGACGTCGTTGTCGAAAGCGAGCGGTTCGATTGAGCCATCGCCGTAGTCGAAGAGCTAGCTCGTTTTGCTCTTTCTGCGTACGACACCGATTGCCCTTTCGATGGTGTGGATGAAGGCGACGACACCATGGTTCTGCTCCTCCGCAACCACTAATGGACTACCCTGGGGTCGTAGAGACGTGTAGAGTACGCTTTCGATGGCTTCCGGAGCGCTGCGAGCGACGCAGGAGCAGCTGAACGCGTCGATGTCGGTGTCAACGTACGACGCAAGCAACGACGTCGAAGGAAGGGCGTGATACAGCCTCTACCAAATCTGGCTGTGGCCCACCAGTCAGCTGGGCAAAAAAATTGTTTCATGCATTTGACACATTTTGCTCTGCATTCCTTCTGCAATTCTCAAACATCGACACAGATTTGATTCCAATGCAGAGCTTGGATGAATTTCACCGAGTCGGACGATAAAGAACGCGTCGAACGGTGACGATGCAATGAACAACACGACTGCGATATCGGCCTTTTCCTGGCCTTTACGGTCTTTGAATTGAACATGGGCGGTATTACGGTGATCGATGCGATTGGGCGTGAAGGCCGGGATCGCATATCCGACTTTAGATCCACTGGAGGGCGTCGCGACGATAAAAAGACAGGTTTAATCTCCCAGCCCAAGATCCTCGACGACAAGGTCTTCTCTTTTACAGTTCCAAATCTCTGATACTATGCCGTCTGCTTCCCCTCTTGCGCCCATAGACCCATCATCTGTAACGAGCGAAGAGTCACTTGAGGAGAAAGAGAAATCGGCACCATGGATAATGAGGAAATTAGCGGGGGTGAGCAAATTGAATCTTGAGATCTCAATCCTCTCGTGACTTAGTAAATGCTATGTTCTAGTCAATGACGGGGAGGATCGTTATGTCTTCGTACGAAAGCCTTAGAGCTGCTGGTACGACAGTTGTTTGTCTATCACCTGTAAGATATCCGTCGATCATCGCGCCAAACGCGTTTTTCACAATGCTATCTTTAGTGGGGAGATTCGAGCCCAATCCTACTTCCTTGCATCCGATTTAGAGACCTTGCGGTTCATGCAGTCATAGCAGCTACGGTATGTCTATTTATCAATCGACAGTTCATATATAAAGTAAATTCGTATGACCAGGGAGGTGCTGCTGCAGTCGCCGCCCCCGTAATGGGACCTATATCCGACGTGGTTGTCGGTACCTTTGGAGATTCTCTCCTCGTCGAGATCGCTCTGAAGTCCGGATTCGAGGCCACAACCAAAGTCGCCAACGATCTTGTCATAGAACACACGATCAAACATGCCATACCTTCGCCTTCAGGAAGGTTGGAGACAACGGGTGTCAAAACATTGCTCGTTACCCTCAAATACAAGCATACCGTGGAGGATGCGAGCCTTGGATTTTATCGAAGTTCTGTGCATGAAGATGCCAGTCTATTCGCAAGCGTCAAAGACTATCTTGCCACTGAGAAAGGATGGTTTTCTCCATACTTATTTGCAAGCGGGAGAAGGCCTATAATACCTCGTACAATGACGCCGGATTTTGTATTCTGTCATGGGCCTTTCCTCACCGGTGCGTAAAGTCGACATTTCACACTGATTTCACGATTCAAATATTTCAAAGGTGACTATGCTTTGGGTACGAGATTGCTCGATGAAAGCGCATCCGCTATATTTTTGTGCGATGCCGTACCTCCTGTTGAACTCCCTACGGATAATTCCAAGACTGAGAATCCCCCTGAGGAGAAGCATTCACTACTCCACGTTCCCTCCTTACCAGTCTTGTCCAAATATCTGCCCCAGCCACGCTCGCGTACCCCGTCTCCTGAGCCATGCCTGGCCCCCATACCCCAACCCATTCAACCACGTCGTCTTGTCGTTATTCTCCTCGGTATCAAGCCCCATCGCAAGGTATGGACAAGTTCTGCTCGTCCGGGGGAATCTGCAATCCAGTACACTCTCCTCAATGGCTCCCCAAGTGTGATCTTGCCAGCCATACCTGGTTCACCGCTGGTTGCTTGGAACACGCTTACCTTGGAGAAGCTGCATGAACTCGAGCTCCCTGATGCAGAGGATCAAGGCGGAGACAAATTCAAGGGCGTAATCGACGTTTTCTGTGAATACTTGGAGCTCTGCATCGACTGGGATAGAATTGTACTCGAACAAAACGAGGTTGTGCAAAGCGAACAGCACGCCGACTTATCGGCCAGGATAACCTCCGAAAACATCATCTCTGGTGATAATGACAAGCGCCAGGCCTTACGGAATGCCATTACTTTGCTCCTTCTTTCGGCTGTCTGTAGTAAAGACAGCAAGCAAGTAACAAAGGAGGTGGATGTCGAGAGGGCAGGAATTGTTGTCTTCCGCATTCCGTGAATTTATAGAAGTGGAGTCGCATTTCATCGTAAGGTTTTAGTCTTGTAACTTTCTCAGACCTTCTGATTCACTGTTGGATCGATTAAATTTCATTGACATTTCGGGTCACATTGTTCGAATTGCATGAATATCGACTTATCCGCATTCCGTTCGGAAAGTATATTGGTTTGCACTCGCAGACTTAGGATTGGAAAATCGAGTCCCTGCAATGTTCGTGCGGGATCTTCGGTTCGGCGGGCCCAACGCAGAGCGACGAGTGAGCGATAGAGCTATCTTAATATTCAAAATCGTCTACTTAATGTTAAGGAAGAAAGAGGGGAAGGTTGAAGAGTCTAATGAACGAAAAATCTACGCTTGAAACGAAGCGAGCGAAAGCAATTAGAAAAGCAGACCGACAAACGAAAAGGAGACTGAGAGCACGGTAAATGATCTATACGCCCTAAGTATTGCCTAGGAATTCTGTCCGAGGTGATCTACGACTTTTGCGATATACAGGAACTGTGTGCCTGCGTTTGAGCTTTTTGCGAACATTCCCTTTTGTATCATGATTCAAGTTTTGGCAGGGGTCTTGGTGGTCGATTACTGGCCAGGTAGAACGAAACTCTTCGTTTTCACCAATCTGCGTCGAATCGTCGATGCGCAGCGAAGCCACGTTGAGTAAGTCGTCGAACCACTGATCGGACAGAGTACATCAGTTTCAATACAAGTCTTGGGTACAACTGTTATACTCACTGAGTGTAGAAGTGCCTGGCCACTATCCGCCCGTGCCGATGGATCTTTTTGTAGTAAAGTCTTTATAAAAGATTTCGCTGTGAAGCGCATAAGAGCATATGTGAAAGGGAAATCTTGGTGCCTCGTACCTTGTCTATGTTCGTCGTTCTCCGTGATCATCAATTCATGCCTTTCGGGCCAGTCGATATGTTCACGCATAATTGTCTCGTATATTTTGGAATGGTTCGTATCTGTAGGGAAGGGATACGGAAAGAAACCACAGTAGATGATAAATGATAATACTCTGTAGTCGAAGCATGTCATGAACATAGTGTTAAAGAGCAAACAAGCAATCTCACCCCAAAGCCCACATGTCTGCTTTTGTATCCGTATACTTGTATCGCCGTTTCAGTTTTTCTGGTGGCATGTATTCGGGTGTTCCCATGTGAAGGTCAGGTGCTACGCCATCTGTCAGAACTTGCGCTCTGTAATTTCGTTCGCATCAAAACGAGTACAGAGACCTACACAAGCATTCGTACGTACAATCCGAAATCGATTATAACAACTTCTGAATGAACTTCGGGGCCTAGGTATTCCGGATTAGCCTTTAGGTACATGACGTTCTCCAACCTAAGGAAGTTCGATGAGTAAATTTATTCAACAAAATGTACAAGGGCTGCGCAAGACCACGGGGAAATCATACTTGAGGTCGTTGTGAATGATATTATGGCTATGCATAAACGACACGCCATTCAGTATTGACCTGCCTTTAATGATCAGTGGTTTTCCCTATTTCCATGGTCCACAAAGACGTACCAGATTACTCTTTTAGCCTCCGATGGCCGGTAACGGTATTTTGACATGTAAATCTGTAAGTCAGGCCCGTGGCACATTTGCATCGAAACACACGTCAGCGCGTTCGTTTGAAAATAGTCGAAGAAAGTGACCTGCGAAGGATCAGCTGACACTCATTGCTACAGCGGACAACTAAATGAACTCACAAGATTTCTATGTTTTAGCCGAAGCAGTTTTCTGAAGACTTCGAGATCCATATCACCAATTCTAGAGGGGACGCGCTTCGTTTTAGTAACTTTCAGTGCCACTGGCTTTACTTGCTCTCCACCTACGTCGAAGGCAGACTAAGGAAATGTGCGTCAAATTTGGAATGCGATAGAAAAAAAAGATACTCACGTAGACTTCACCATAAGCACCCCGACCAAGGTACTTCGCGACACGATATGAACTGCCATGGATTTTCCAGTTTAAGATCCATACCATCATGTCCACCTGCCCACCTGCTTCCGAAGTGACTTTTCAGGTTAATTGACGAGTGAGCTTTTGTATAATGCGATCGAATAGCAAAGTGAGCATTGGCGAAGCAAATCTCGCTTTCTGGCAAAACTGGTGTCATGCGCCTGGCCGCCTGGCATTGGGGTCTGTCCGGCAAACCAGCGCTTGCTCAGATGTCGTCACCTTTGCTCAGAAACAAACCGTCGAACCGGAATCGTCCGAGAAAACATACCAATGGAACCAATCATCGTAAAGGCGGTCGAGGCTGTTACTCGAAATTGCGCAAAAATGCTCGAAAGTTGACAATTCGGACCTGATTCGGCTTCTCAATTACGAATCGACGGTGAATCCATAAATTGGAAGGAATTTGGTGTTATTCGTGAAGTTTCGACAAATTACATTACGTTGTGCAACCATGACTTAGCACAAAAAGAGTCATATGATGCGAAAAATGTTCAAGGACGAGGAGTCGTGCCGACCGCGTTGTAACCGTAAGGAGCTTGCTGCGGGGCGGGAGGAGGGACGTGGTCATACTTTGGCCTGAAATGACCGCCGCTGATGTCTGTTACAGCGATTGTCAACGAAAGAAATACATTGCAAGTGACGACGTACGCTCGAAGTTCTGGTATCCATACATCTCCTCTGCTTTCATTTTCTTGTATATCAGCCAGAATGCATGCTGATAAGGGGATTAGGGTGGATATGAACAACATGTATCGCAGCACTTACCAGGTGGCCGGGAATGTATCCAAGACTTCAGAATAAAAATCAGTAAAAGGAGGTCTATAAAGCAAATGCATACACACATCGTAAGGAGAATATTGATGAGTAAATCGCATCCGCATCCCGTTATGATGAAGGCTGCCGCGGGAGGGAAGAAGATAGCAATCTATCGAGGTCATGGAGCAATTTGAGTGGCTTTGACCGTGATCATCCGGTGTCGACGTACGATGATGAGCAGGATATCCGAAGCTTTCGCCATGATCGTTGTAAGAGAACTGCAAGTCGTAAGCGGTGGTGGTGGTACGAAGTCAAGGAGCGCTTCTCGCAGTCATGCAACTGCGCTCCTCTGACGTCGATGTCATTGAATGCCATATTTGGCCTTGGTTCGCACGTCCTCCTCATCGGGACCAGGACCAAAGAGGATTTGCTTCAACTCATTGAATTCGTACCGCGACCTCTCTTTACTTTGTTCTCCTTTGTATCATTATTTCTTTCCCTTCGCTCGTGCACTTTGATGGCGCCCAACACTTCGAGGCAGCAGACGAACAGAAACCAGAGCAGAGGTCGAGTCGAGCCACCACAAGCTGCGAGGCAAGGGCACAAGCCTCGAGGTTCAAACCACAACGCAAACCTGTCTTTTCAGAACAAACATGAGTTCCGGACGTCTACACCTCAGAACCCTCCGGCGCCGAAAGGTGACTTAGGGATGTCCCCTGCCTCTCGCTATAGCCAAAATCTCCGTGTCCTAAGACGCCTTAACCCCTCGATCACGTCCATATTCGACCAATTCAGCCATGTATGCCTGTACCACCACAACGGAGAGAAGTGGGAGAAAAAGGGATACGAGGGAAGCATGTTTCTGTTTGAAAGGTGATTTATACTCAAACATCTTTCGAAACGTTTCTAACTGGGATGAAAGAGAGCAGGAGCCCAAGTATGGATTCTTCATTCTCAATCGCATGGGGATGGATGACTATATTCGATGTCTCGTGCCAACCGACGAAATGTCAATAACCGGATCTATTTTGATGTACCGAACCATAAAGAACGACCCGAGAAGGCGAGGCGACGACGGCGAGGAAGTCATTGGGTTTTGGATCATGGACACGAACGTACGGGAGCCAATGAGCGCCGTTATGATTCGTCTCTTGAGTTACGTCAAGAAAGGACAGCCGTATCCTTTGGAATATCGGTAAGTGCTCCGCTTTCTTCTTCAGTTAGGTGCTTGATGTACGCAGCTATGGCCCCGAACGAAGCGCGCCGATGCATTTCACCGCGTCAGAAGGTGAAGATGACGAATCCGACGATGATCGCGCCCGGCAACGACGTCAAGTGAGAAAGGCAGAGCAAGCTCAGGATAGTCAGATAGGGATGTCCGAGCTTGACAAGCTATTTTCGAAGCTTGGGCCAGTGCAATCGAACCCGCCGCCGAATCCCGACGCATCCCTTCCGTCCTCGGAGGCTAATGCCACCAATATCATACTGGATTACCTTAATGGCAGTGGTGCGCAGGTGAAAGCGACTCCCGTAGAGACCGTAGAGACCTCGAAGTTAAAGGGGAAAGAACTGCTGGCTACCATGTTTGCCTCGGTCACTGGAAGCAGTAGTGCTTCAAGCGCCTCAATCCAACCACAACAACAAGTGCAAATGACGGGTTTCCGTTTTCCCCAACAGTCTGTCCCTGCTGGTTTCACGCAGGCTCAAGAGACTCGACACATGTTTATGGACCCCGAAATCCTCTCGCCGAAACCTAGCGCCGCTGCTCTCCCGCAAATTCTTAGTGCCAGTACTTTGCATAATCTTATGGGTCTGCCGACAGATTCGAGTCGCTCCCCTTCACGTACATCCACCTCTGCCTCGTCTCAGGCCCAATCTCCATATAGCTCTCGAGCCAAGAACGGTAACAAGTACTCTCCTTCATCCTCGGGTGCTCATAGGAGCAAGGAACGAGGCTACATCGCAGACCGTGGTGAAGATGACGGCGGTATTTCAGAGGCTTCAACGGGGATAGAGAGCGATGGACAGGCTGGCGTGATATTCGGACCTCCTTTGAATAGAGGGTCTGCACCTCACAGTCTCGTTTCAAGACCATCCTTCCTGAATGTGACGTCCTCTGGAGGCTCCAATGCGGGCGCACTTAAAGGAGATGCCACGCCTCGAGCCCGATCTGAACGACTAGAGTCATCATTATCCGCATCACCTCCTCAAGCTCCTCATAGTCAGTTGCGACAGCAACGGCCAACAGCAGGCAGTCAGGCTTTATCCGAACAGAGCATAATGACCGTCGTCGAGAGTTCAATGCGAAAAGGACCTGCCAAACCTCCACAACATAGAGAGTCAGCTCCGGGTCAGACACCCTTCCGGTCTGGTGCAGATTTCTGGCCGCATGACGAATCGGCCAGATCCAATGCGACCGTACGCCGTACTGAAGTTGCAGAAGAGCAGGATCCTGGGGAGGTTGTGGAGCTTGATTTCAGTGAAATCAGCGTTCTCAATGATCCCAGGGCACTGGAAGCACGAGTAAATGTGGCTGTTGCGGGTTCGCGCGTCAAAGATCGACAAACAATTAAGACGGCGAAAGGCAAAGCGACAATGGCGACTTCAACGTCGAATGCGAACGGAAAGGCGATTCATCCGGATAGCGTTGCGGGGCAAAGTTCTTCTGAAAACGACCGGCGAAGCAGGAAGACTGACACGAAGAAAGTGGACTCGAGCTCGTCAATCATCGTTGGAAAGTCGAATGGGTCTGTGGCAACGACGAGTACGGCTTCTTCGTCCACTCCCTCCGCTCTGGCGTCGCCATCCACTCAGAATGCAAAAATCAAAGTTCCAACTCTCGTTAGTCCGCAAACAGCAGAGGGAGTGTTAATGGGGGAAGTTATGCAATCCGTTTCTAAGTTGCGGGAAGGTCCTACTCTAGAGAAGAACGCGTTCATTCGTGAAGTATTGACTTTGATACACGTGAGTGGATTCATCTCCCAAGTCCAATATTCTCATTCGACCCTGTTCCTCCAGACCGACAAGGGCTTTACCGACAAGCTCTACCAGAGCTATCTATCACAATGCTCACACTAATGGACGGCATCTCGTGTTGTACAGCCTTGCCTGGAGGCCTGCATCAAATTCGATCTGATTGATATAACGCGCGCGTTCCTCTTGGATTGGATCCTCAATCTTGACCGTTGTACTCGTGAAGTGTTTTTGTTTGTATATCATCTTTCGCTGTGTCGCTGTGTTCTCACTGCTGTGACCAATCTATGGAATTTGAACAGTACTAGTGATTTTCGTGATCGATCAACGCACATGGACCGCTCAACAGCCACCGGCTGAGGGATGTGCCAATCCTGGACGGCCCTGATCGCTGCACGCGTCTAACTGCGATTTTAATTCGGAGCCGTACCTGGCGCTGAGGTGTCTCATGATCCGGAAACATTTACGACGTCTTCTCTATCATTGCAGGTTTATTAGGGCGCCTAACTCATATCGAACACGCCAGAGTTTTTCGACAAAAAATTTGCGAAGAAAAAGAAGGAAAAAGGTAAGAACTTCTCTGATCTAGCCTGTATAGATCTAGAGCGCCCATCGACTCAGAAGTGATGAAGATTCAGCACATCTCAAAGTGTTTCGGTTGCTGTGATCGTTGTCGCATTTTGGTGGGTGACATCTATCAAGCTCGTGCCGAGACAGCGACTAAAATTCATACTCGTTGAAGGTCGACCCTATGTCCCACTTATACGAAACTGGCCTCCATGCCATCCGACTCAATTCCCTGGATTCTTTTTGGCAGCGCCCATCCGCATCAATCTCCCCCGAACAGCGCCTCGCCTCAGTTCGCCCACCGCCCAGAAGAAATTTGAATTCAAAGCCAGGGATATACTTGTCTTGGAAAGATTGCAGAACTATATATTAGACGCCTCCTGCTCTTCTCAATCCTTAGGTTTCTCTTGAACCCCCACCTCCCCTCAGCGCTCAGCCCCTTCGCCCTCGACTCAGTGAGTTCTTCACGAATCCCTCTCTCGTTCCAAAGGCTGAACTAATTTTTGAAGTACTTCAGGACTTCACATACGATGGCCACAACCACTGTTCAGCCAGGTGCTTCAGCGGTCATGGATCCGAAGAACGCGAAGGGCATGCCTAGAGATGTGAGCGGCGAACGTGAATGGAGTAACGGTCTCTTTGCCTGTTTTAACGAACCCGGAACCTGCATCTTGTCGTGGTACGTAGTGCCTTCTTTCCAATATCCTACAAGTTTCTGAAGATCTTTTGTCGATGCAGGTGCTGCCCATCGATGGTGTATAGCCAGGTCAAGTCACGACTCACGTTCCTCAACACTCAAGGCAGACCGCATCCTTCTGGCGGCGACATGTTCGGCTCTGACTGCTTCATTCACTGTTGCTTGACCTCGTGCTGTGCTGCCGGCTGGGTTTTGCAAGTATGTCATCCAACAACTTCCTCAGGCTCTTGTGCAGCAAATTTTAAGATGGTGTTTTATTCAGATTGGCCAGCGTGGCGGTACTCGGATGCGCTACAACATCAAAGGCGGAGGGTTCAACGACTGTTTGTCAGCAGCTTGTTGTACTCCTTGCGAGCTCACCCAACAGACTCAAGAGCTCGCCCTCGAGGAGCAGGCACTCATGGGCCAGCCTCAAGACATGCACCAAAAGGTGTAAATCAGCAACCGACTTCTTTCCTTTGTAGTTTCTTCCTTACTGTTTACCTATCTGTTGTCTCTTTACCTATGCATCTGTTTCTCAATGTAGTTACAAGAAAATACCATCATTCGTTCTCAGATTTGAGTTGGAACGGAAGGTCGCATGGCGAACCACGCGTCGGGTGGCGGAGTCGCGCCGCGCACATTTTTGTTTTCTTCCACCACACGTCCTTCCCACTTTTCCTTTGATGGATTTATCTTTTGTTCTCTATCTCGTATTTGACGACATGTCTGAATGGCTCGGAGATACACAAGTTCGCCTAGACTCTAGCGGCGCTCAAGCCAAGCGCGAGCGCGCTGTGGGGCCGCCTCCGACCGTTCCTGGCCCTGAGTATTTCTCTTGACCATAAAAGCAGTGGTTTGCCTCGATAAACACGCCTTTTCGCCCACCTTCACGTCGTACCAGTGTAGCAGTATCAGCTGAAGAGCTCGGGAAGAATGGTGAAGTCTTCGCCGTTATATCTCGTTTTTGAACCAACATGTCTCATACGACTGGGCTTTTGACAGGCAAGCAAACATACGATGGCGCAAGAGGAGGTTCAAATCCCCGACCTGCCTCCTCCTCCCAGTTATCAAGATGCGCACCAGCACTACATGGGATCCTCGAGTAGAGCCCCGCAAGTAGAAGCTGTTCCCTCGACACCTCAACCTGCCTCAACTCCCAACGTCAATTCTCCTTCGCGGCCTTATCCTGAACCCATGGCGTCTCCGACAAACCACTCACCAATGCAACACCACTACACTATCGCAGAAACTCCGAGGCAGCAGCAACAGTCATATTTCTCTCCTCAAGATCAAGACGCGAAGAAGGACTTCAATAGCGCGGCTGAGTTCTACCCCCCTGGTCCTGCAAGCAATATCAATTTCAGCAAGCAATTGACGATGGGTCCGCCAACGGAGAGTCCGAATTCACTGCGAAGGGATTCAGAATACAGCAGTTACAACGGACAAAGTGCTTATGGGAATAACATGAACAGGATGTCGTCCGTTGCAGAAGACGGGACGCAGATACCCATGCACTCATCCTCTCCTCCCATTACGACCTACGAACCTAAGGCAACCATGCCAATGGTCGCAGACATCAAGAACGTATTGCAAAAGCCCAAGTTTCCCAACGGTGAGCGCGTCTGGAGTTACGGCATGTGTGATTGTTGTTGCGAACACTTTGGAACATGTACGTGTTATTCCATCAAATTCTCTCCACGACATATCTCACGACTTGAAATTAGGGTGCTTCGCGTGCTGGTGTCCTTGCATAGTTTATGCAAAGCTTCAGTCTCGCCTTTCGTTCCTAGAGCGCAACAATTATCCTCATCCGGATGGCGGAAATGGATGTACCTCGGAATGCTTCATACATGGTTGCTTAACAAGTCTTTGTGGAGTTGGGTGGGCGTTGCAGGTCAGTCATTTACACTTGGTTTTCCGTTGCCCTGACTCTCAACACTCGACTGTACTTTTCTCTTTTTTGGACTCAGATTGGGCAAAGGTCGGCCATCCGAGATCGTTACCGAATTTCTGGAAATGGCTGTGGAGATTGCATGGGCGCGCTGTGCTGCACGCCTTGCACGTTGACGCAAGAGTCTCGCGAAGTCGCTCTGGAAGAAAGAGTTCTCGGAGGAAACGAAAGGACCATTCGTTTGGACTGAAGTTATTTTCTTCGTAGAGCTTACGGACTTTACGTATGTGTATATTTGTTCCTTGTTCTGTGAAGGTGCGTCTTGTTATTGCTCAGGATATTTCCCCGTTGAAAGTTTTCCGGTTGTTTAGGACGTCGTTCATTTGTATCTATACCAATCGAATTTGAGATGGCTGAATCTATGGAATAGGAGCATTTGCTTTCGCTGGGGACACGAGAAATCTGAAATTCTTTGCTCTTCGTCATTGGCTTTCTGCGACTTGTTCTTGAATGAGCCTGGACATGTAGTTCGTCGAACGATCATCATCGTGTCCCCGTAGAGTGCAACTTCGACGGCTCCTCCACCAGAGCGCGAACAGCGAGGACTTCAATTCGAATTCACGCACCGAAAAAATCCTCAGCGCGCCGCGGGTAAGGCCGACTCGGAATTCCAACCCTTACTATGTATAGTATCTTCCCGCCTTACGCATCCTTCCGCATCTCTCTCGCTTGGAGACGCAAGGTCTTCGCTGCGAACATGTTAACAAGAACTGATCGGACAGCTCGGGCGTTGGGAGGCTCGCTAGGTATAAAATGCTAGCGCCTCAGCAATGTATCTTCCGACAAAAACAAACTCGAATGAAATGCCTTCTTACGCTATCACAGGAACCTCTCGTGGAATCGGGGTTCGTCGACATGCTCTATCACTCCGAAGATGTCTATAATACTCATCGTGAAATTCATTAAATAGTTTGGTTTTGTGCGCGCCCTGAGCGCCGACGCCAACAACACGGTCTTCGCGCTCGTCAGAGACTTTTCGACTGCTGGACAGTTGCTAGATTTTGTCAAAGGCCACCCTCACAAGAATATACACGTCATCGAAGCGGATATTGCTGATATCAATAGCATCAAGGTATACTTGATTATTTTCATTATATACGCAAATACGATGGCTCTTGTTTTATGGTTGACTTTGAACTTCGTTTAGGATGCGGCTCAGCGAGTCTCCGAACTTAGTGGAGGCAAACTCGACGTCTTGATCAATAATGCGGCTTTAAATTTGTTGGACCACGAACGTGGGCACCTTACTATTGATGCGTTGTACGTTTGCCAATGCTTGCATTGTTTTCTCGATACTCTAACTATTTTCAAGCCCTTCCGAGGAGACAATTGACGAAGACTTCACTCTTTATGTGAGTTTCGATCTAGATTTGCTCGTTCTCTTGTTTTATCTATATGTCATCTGTTAGTTCAAGACCAACACGCTCGGCCCAATTCACACCATGAACGCCTTCGTCCCCCTTCTCCGCAGAGGAGAAATGAAGAAATGCATAGTCATGTCGACGACCTCGGGCTCGCCGAAAGTCGTTCTCCAGTCAGGGATCTCTCAGTTCATCGGCTACAGCATCTCGAAGGCGGGTTTGAATCTTGCGATAGCGAAAACTGCGGGCAGGTTCAAGGACGAAGGCCTCATTTTTGTCTCCGTGATCCCGGGGATGGTGAAGACAATCCCAGGCTGTGAGTATGCGTCATTTATTATTTTTGGATCATTTACGCAGCTGCTTTCGTTTCTCGCCATGCAGCGGATGAGGAGAACGAGAAATTCTTCAAACCGTTTGTTGCGAAGATACGTGAAGTGTATCCACACTTTGAGGGCCCTATTACCATCGAGCGTTCGGTGGAAGATATGATTTCCCTCATCAACAGACTCACAATCGCGGACTCGGGCAAATTTATTCACCGAGACGGTCGAGACGGTGACAGCGAGTGAATTAATAAAAGATGGAATGTATGACTTTACTTTCTAGGATACACGCAATAGACGAGGTGGCATTTCGGAATCAAAAGCTCTCGTAGGTCCAAGCTACACATCCCGTCCAGTTGCATACGTCATCTTTCTGCGGATCGATCGGGAAACACGGACAGGCTTTTAGCTTGCAAGGTATAAATTCTTGGTGCACGTCGATCATTCTACCGCGATCACATACTGACCAATAACCAATAATGCCGTCGTACGCAGTAACAGGAACCTCACGAGGTCTCGGTGTAAGTGTTCATCCGATATGTGTTCGCGATGTCTCCTGAGCTCATGATCAAATCAAATTTAAATTTAGCTTGGATTCGTGAAAACTCTCAGCGCTGATCCTAGAAATACAGTCTTTGCGATCGTTAGAAGTGTAACATCCGCGGGCGAACTTCAGAAATTCGTCGAGGACAGTATCCACAAGAACACTCACATTATCGAGGCGGACAACAATGATATTCAAGGCATTAAGGCATGGCTCACCTTGTTTATCGGTTTTACTGTTTCTGATGGCGCATGTGACATCCTCAGGCAGCAGCACAGAAGATCTCTGATGTTACTATAACGCAGCACTTATGGCCTACGAACGAGCATCGCTGACCATCGACGCATTGTGGGTCTTGATTATTTTGAGCTAATTTGCAAAGACTCAATAAATCGGCAGCCCAAGCGAAGAAACACTTGAAGAGGACTTACTCCATTACGTGCGCCTCTCTCCCCCAACTACATTCTCTCATTATTTTAACCCTGCCGATTTGATCAGTTCAAGACAAATACACTTGGGCCCATTCATACCATCAATGCGTTTGTCCCTCTCCTCCGCAAGGGAGACTTGAAGAAGTGCATCGTCATATCGACGACCGCCGGCTCTCCCAGAGTTGCAGCAGAGACGAGTTTTGCCCATTTCGTCGGATACGGAATTTCGAAGGCGGGCGTCAACCTCGCTACGGCGAAGTATGCTGCTAGATTCAAGGATGAAGGGATCATCTTCCTCGCTGTAACGCCTGGAATGGTGAAGACGATGCCGGGAAGTGAGTGAAGCCATTTTTTCTCGCAGTTCTCTAGTTGAACATAAGTCTATCTGTTTTTGCTTTCTCTGTGTCTTTAGCTGAAGAGGAGGTGAACAAAGTGCTGGAACCCATAGCACAGAAACTTCGGGCGAGGTATCCACATTTCGAGGGACCCATCACCGTGGAGCAATCCGTCAACGATGTTCTCGCCCTCATCGACCGCGTCACCATTTCAGAGTCGGGGTCGTTCGTTCATCGGGATGGTCGAGATGGCGATAGCGTCTAGACGCCCGAATTAGTGGCGACGTTTGGGAAAGGTGTATTTAAACAATTAATATTGCTTCGAAGGGCTCGAGCTCCTTCCCGAAGCCTCGCGCTCGCTCTCATCGGATTCCAATGCGAATACACATGGATCCTCTTGCCCCAAGGACCCCAGGGTCACATTTTCCGCGCCTCTTGTACACTGCATCTGCATATCGTCGGCCTTACAGTTTCAGGTGTTATTGCAGAACGTTTTACCGAAGTTCTGTTTTACATAATTATAATCCCGAGTCAATTCGAAGTGCTTTCTGACATACCTTTACTTTACGGAATAATAATCGTCTTTCTGAACATATTCTTGATAAATGGTTGTGGAGGGAAAATGGAGTACGATGGTTCCGAGGGATGATCGCCTGTGGGGAAGCACGGCCTTGCACATCGAGTGGATGATCGTCGAGGATCTACCCCCTTCGCGTAGCAATCTCCTTCAAGCCCGTATGAAGATCATGATTTCGTTCACCCTTTCGCGATGATTGAGCTTTTTGATGGCTGTCTTGAGCGCCGACTCGCCTGTTATGGCGCGTCTAGAGTTCGCCGATTTCAGATTGTTATTGCAGCTCGGTGCTCGAAGCCTGTGACCACGCGACACGCAAGTTGCGTCTTTCGAAGTCGTCAATCCTTCGCCCCGACGACCTTTGACCACCGCACACCGAGCTCGAGAGCAACCAAGAAAACGTCGGATAAAATGTGGAAGAAATAACGAATAATGAGGGCGCTTCGTCTAATTGCATTTCTCGCGCCCCTGTCTCTTCCCGCACCGTCGCATCATGAAAAAGGCGCTCTTCATCACGAACACCGCCCGACGATGCCAGCGATAAGCGATATATGCCCCAGTCAGAACTCTCATACCTGGCCGAGGTCTCCGCCATTTGCCATGAAGGGTCAGGCGTCCGAGTTTTAAAAGCAGAGGAAAAGAGGGACTTAGAGAAGTAACGAGCTTTTCATTTTCTTCTTTTTCCGTTCTCAACGCCCATCATCCCAGGTCACGACGAGCAGACGCATCATTCAAATTCACTGAATACTCGCTTGGGGGATATTTAACGCTCTTTCTTTCTTTCCTCTCCTCTCACGAAGACGACAAAAATCTTGACTCTTGTCCACCATGCACGGCCATCCCCCTCACCACCAAGTTATGACCCAACCCGCCTTCCAGCATGCCATGGAGGTGCGGAACATGAACCACGTCCCCGTTGACTCGTCTGGAAAGCGGGACTGGAGCCATGGCTGTTGTTCATCCATGTGCGACGGGTGCGCGATGTGTAAGTCCGAGTTTTTTTTCCTGCTCTGAGGACGACGATCTGAATGCGTTTCGAATTTTCAGGCTGTTGCGCGACTTGGTGCCCGTGTATCGCTTACGGCAAGATCAAGTCTCGTGTCGCACATCTGGAGCGAAACAACTATCCCCACCCCTCTGGCGGTGACATTTGCACAACGGACTGGTACGCCCTTCTAGCTGCTCCCGACTTTCTTTCACTGTTGAACTGACGGCGTGTTGCAATAGTTGGCTCCATGGTTGTTTATCGTCTTTCTGTGCCCTTGGATGGGTCTTACAGGTGCGTATTATTTATCCCCACTGTAAGTTCTACGTTTGTTCTGACAACCCTTTCTTTCGAAGATCGGCCTGCGTTCGTCCATTCGCAATCGCTACCGTATCGGAGGATGCGGCGGGTGTGGAGATTGCTGGTGCTCGATGTGCTGCACTCCTTGTTCACTCGCGCAGGAGTCTCTCGAGCTCGAGCTTGAGGAGCACGCCCTCAAGGGTGCGGGGAAGTTTTAAGTTCTCCACGAAGATCCTCTTTTATCAGCACCGCACTTGAAACGTTTCGCGCGAGAACCCCTGCTTCAAAATTTATTTCGTTCGCTAACATGTGTTTTTATGATTATATATTTTTACCCCCTGTACCTTCAGAGAAGCGTGTAGGATGCCTGTATACCCCCGCCCTATATTGTAGTATAGGTCTGCTATATATTGTAGTTGCATTCATTGACCAATTGACTCTTGCGCGTCCGTCGCGCGTTGACCGGTCGTTGACCACCTTGCGCTGTTACCACCACCCTCGGACCGACTGCAGAATACACACGAGCACTGCAAGGCGATGCAAAGTTGCCGGCGCAGCGAGCTAAAGGTGTTCGGCGCTGACAATGAAGTAGATCGCAGCTCGGGTGTGGTTTATTCTCATCCATAAAACAGGGAGACGGAAGGCCCCTTGGCGGTAGTCTGGCGTTGTTCAGACGAGCCCCCCATCCCCTCCACTGCAAACAGGTTTCCAGGTTGAAGCCCGCCCTCGTCCTCCTTTCACAATGATCGTGGTGCGTAGGTCTGGTTTATTGCGTGCAAGGATCTGAGGCTGAAGTGCGTGCAGCCCGACGAGCAGAAAATTCAGGAGAACGGCGTCCCCTTCGACCCCCATGCTGGCATCGTCTCCCCTCCACCGAGTTACGAGCTCATCAATGCTCAACCTGGCGGGACCAGGCACATGCCGCCCAACCCACACCTCGCAGTGCACTCCGCGTCTCTCCCTCCTTCCGCTGGTCCCTCTGTACCCCACCACAGCACCCATCCTCACCATGGTCGCTACCCGACGATGCCAGAGGGGTCTCGATATGTTCCCATGGCCCAACCGACAACGACAGTCATGGCCGCGCATCTCGAAAACGTGCGCTACCATGAGATCCAGAAGGTTCGCGCTGAGGAACAACGGAGGGAGTCGCAATACGCGTTGTCCCAAATCCCAATGAGCGTGAACAGGCCCTCGATGTACTCCTCGAATACCGACATATCGTCTGTACCGTCGCAGAACACGGGAACGTCGATGGATAAGACCTTCGACGCGTTAAATCCCAACCCTTCCATGCCGCCTCCTCCGCCTCAGCAAGTCAGAACCCAACCGTCCTTCCAAAAAGCTATGGACGTGCGGAATGTCCGTCGAGTACCGACGAACGCTGCTGGAGATCGTGAATGGAGTCGTAGTTGCTGTGTTTCTATGATCGACGGATTCGGGATGTGTGAGTGATTACAGTATAGTAAAAATTCCGTGTACTTTGCTCACTAGATTTTGATTTTGACCAGGTTGTTGCGCGACATGGTGCCCATGTATGGCGTATTCCAAAATCAAATCCCGAATGTCGTTCCTGGAGCGAAATAACTACCCTCATCCTTCTGGTGGCGAAGTCTGCACGTCGGATTGGTATGTAACTTTGAGTCGCATCTCATCTTTTCTCATAAACTGATTGGATAAATAAAGCTGCGTACATGGGACCTTGACGACTCTCTGTGGTATTGGTTGGGTTATGCAGGTACATCGTAATCTATTGTTTTGTTTTCGTTGGTGTGATTTACTCATTCTTTTATAGATGGGCTTGCGTTCGTCGATTCGTGACCGCTACCGTATTAGAGGGACCGCATGCGGGGATCTCATGAGTTCCTGTTGCTGCACACCTTGTTCACTCGCTCAACAATCACTCGAACTGGAGCTCGAGGAGCAAGCACTTACGGGGACGGGAAAGTGGAACTCATCGCTACAAGATCGCTCGTGAGCTTCGCGAAGTTGAGCGCGCATCATGGATTGCCATGGATATTTGATTGAGTGGGACTCATCACATTCGAAATTTCTTGGTCAACATTTCAACACTTATAGCACTTCTCCGCGTACGTTTCGAAACACAGTCGCTGTGTTTTATAATCTCGCCTCATTTCGTTCATTCGTTTGCTCTTATCATATGCTACTCTTCTTGTATACACTGTAGTATCATTCATTTTGTACATATACTATCAACATCAATTGGACTGGCGTTATATCTGTACCTCGTTATATGCGTGGAAATGGGAGATCCCTCGTTCACATGGAGCGACTTGAAATCTTCTTCGAGCGCCTCTTGGATGAACTCAATTGAAACAGCCTCACGTCCAGGGCTTCAGATGCTCCCGACTCATCGCGACCAGCTGTTTGATGGACAGGGGGAAAGCGCCTATCATCTCCTTGCCTCCTACCATCGTCTGCGACCAGAAGTTCGCCGATCGGGAGCAGGCTGCATCGCGCTTCTTCGAGCAACTGGTATAAAGGTGAGTTATCGCCCCGCCTTTCTTTCCGTTACTTGCTTGAATTTTCTCTGAAATTATTGTCATTTGGAACACGATAGACTCAGACAGACAGAGACAGAGACATCGATGTCTGAACACAGGAGGCCATCAGAGCCGACGATCGACCTGCCGCCGGGTGCCGCCCCGCCTGTGCGCCATGGTTCGGGTCCTCAAGCAGAAAGTACGCGGTCACCCTCTTACTCTGGTTCCCCCATGTCGTACGACAACAAGCAGCTCTACACCGTCGCGACGCCCCCGACGTCCCAGCTGCCTCGCTACGATGCGGGACCCGTCATGGGTGACTACAAGGCGGAGGCAGGAAAGTTTACGGAGGAGCCTGGCGCGTACTATCCTGGACCTGGAGGGCCTGGAGGACCACCACCGAGCATGACGCCTGGTCCGCAGAACTACGTTGACCAGCAGCAGATGCCGCAGCCACCATACCAGGTGTACAACAGTCAGTCGAATCGCCAGGTGCCTCAGCAGCAGCAGTACCAGGCGCCGTTGCCCATGACCCCTCCTCAGATGGCCCAGCAACAGCAACAGCACTCGCAGATATATCAGCAACCTACCGGGCCTCAGCATCAGATGTCGTCGCCTCCCCCGATGACGCCTCCTGTGCAGACCGCGCAACCAGGCGCGACGATGCCCATGCAATTTAATCCGCGCAACCCAGGCAATTTGCCCGTCAAACCAAACGGCGAGCGTGACTGGAGCTCATCCCTCTGTGCGTGCTCGGATGTTGGAGTTTGTACGTACTCTTTTTATTTGCGTTTCAGTATTTTCTCTGTCTTTGCGTTTCATGCGCTCGTGCACTCATGTTTGGACTTTTTTTTGAGCACAAGCGCTGATCATCTTTTCTATTCATAGGTTGCCTTGCTTGGTGGTAAGCTTCTCACCTCTTTTCTCGGCAACACTATCTTACTGACAATTGAAATGTAGGTGCCCGTGCATCGTCTACGGACAGCTTCAAACCCGTCTCTCGTACCTTAACCGCATGAATGCCCCGCACCCATCTGGCGGAGATGGCTGTGGGTCGGACTGCATGGTCCACGGGGCGCTTACAGTGTGCTGTGGAATTGGCTGGGCATTGCAGGTAAGCGGTGTTATGAAATACTTCGACGTGGAGGACACGAAGTCAATGAATCTTCACGCAGATCGGCCAACGGACGGCTGTCCGCAATCGCTACAGTATTGAAGGAAACGGTTGCGGAGACTGCATGTGCGCTTGGTGCTGCACGCCTTGCTCTCTTACTCAAGAGGTGCACGAAGTCGATCAGGAGGAGAGGGCGTTGGCTCGAGCAGGTGCTCCTCAGATGTATGTTCAGGATGGAAAGATGTAAGATGAGTTCTTTTGCTCAGAACTTGTATGCTATCGATTTTTGTATATTTACCGCGGACTTTCTGTGTTGACATATACACATACACGGTTTGTAATATCTACTAGTACCTTCTCTCACAAAATCGCGTTGGGATACTGTGGTCGAATCAGAAGCGAGAGGCGAACAACAGTCTTAATTAGCACACGCAAGATAGAGGTATAAAAATAATATCATGAGAAGAGTAACTAGCACATGAGACACGTCGCACTGCATGAAAAAGCATGCAGCCTAGATATTGCCAAAAAGTTGAACTAGAAGTCCAGATAAATCAAGAGAACTGTCTGTGTCACAAACATACAAATGTTCGAGAAAAGTCCCAGACATTTTATCCCTTTACAGGACCATCGCGGCCAACGCGACACCAGCCGCACCCACGAGTCCAGCAACAGAGCTCTTCATAGAAATGGCATCACTGGAGCTGGAGCCAGATGTTGGCGAAGAAGAACCTGAGGAGGAGGCGCCGGATGCGGTGGACGAGCCACCAGCAGTCGGAGTCGCGGAGGCGTCGGGGTATGCGGACCCAAGCGGCTTGATGTCAAAGAAATCGGACTCGGCGTAAACCTAATGGGATGGAATGTTTGACATCAATTTTTTCTCTACGCCAAGGAGGCAACCGAGGTGACTCACGTCTGTGCTGTTGAGGGGGTTGGCGAGCTGGACCTTGTAGTTGGACGCTACGGGGAGGTTAGCTTGCTGTTGGGTGATGGTCTTCGAGCAGTCGAAGTTGTTCTCGATCGCGACGATCGGGAGGGCACCGTTGAGGATCGACGAGTTAGAGTTGATCAGGCTACAGAACGAAACGAATTCAATGAGTTATTTTGCTCGATGTTCGAGAGCTGCCACGTACACGATGGTGAAGTTCTGAACCTGAGATTGCTGGCAGTTCCAGAGGAGGGTGTTCGAGGACTGAGCGACTAGACGTAAGACAAATCAGCACGCCGCCGCCGACCCGCAAAAAAGCGCGTTCATCAACTAAAAGACGTACCCCACCACAGGTTCGCTCCACCAGGAGAAAGGACCTGCAATTGCGCGTTGGCGATGGCAGCAAGCGACGCGACCGTAGCGAAAACTGAGAACTTGGCGAACATCGTGCTGGTTGTTGTCTCTGAGGTAGAAGTTCAGGTGTTTTTACGCGGCGAGGACGGTGAGGGGAGTGCGCAACGTCAAAAAGAGCGATAACGAGCGGCGACGGGGAGAAAAGAACGTGAGATGCGCGACGAAAGGCGGCTTGACAGCTCAACAGAATGTCGGGGAAGAGCACAAGAAGATGAGATCCGCATTGGGAAGCGGAGTTGTCGGAGTTTGAACTTAACCCTTTCCTCTTCGGGTCGAATTTCAACGAACAATAGCGACAAAATTGTAACTTGTGTTTTTACCTCGACGATACAGCTCTTCTCCTCGCATAGGAGTCAAAGATACGAACTATACCTCTCTCTCTACAACTATTTGAGTAAAGAAATGTGACGGCCATGGTGAGATCTTCAGATTAGATCGTTTGAACCGGTGTTCACATGCTCATCTCGTGCAGCTTCTGGTTCTCATCATCATCTTTTGGCGAATCCAGGATATGAGAGACTTTTCACAATAAAGAGAGCTACGCGACTTTATCACGATCATCCGCTAGATAGCATAGGCGTACGTCCTCGCTACACAAAAGAATACGGGGAGGAAAACATTTGACAAACGAATGTCTAAAATGGACGAAACACCATTGATAACGAAAATAAAGCCCTTCCTTATTCAACGTGGGCCGAAGCACAGTTTATCATTCCGCTGGCGAAGGCACCATTCAAATGTCACAGTAAGTTGAGTCGATTTTATCCATTGAGAGATTGTTGAACACTTTCATTTGAAGTTTTCGGAGTCTCATTACCCGTCGAGTCCCCGTCAATTCAACCCCGGATTTTGGAGATCGATCTTCAGTTAGGCAGGGCAGGGCGGTCAGGCGAATGCTATCACCGAAATGCGGCCACTCTCGTAATTGATGAAGAAGTCCGACCATACCCCGTTCACTAACGAAGCTTCGAGGTATTTGTGCGGGCGCGGGCGCTCAGTACACTCGTTCAGTCCTGAGGTGGGTTCGTGGATAAACTTGACCTGGACCTGGGAGATCATGAGGCTAGACGATGGGTGGAACGGGAATAGGTAATCATCTTGTGTGAACAGCGAACATCTATTCTCACTCCCTTTCAGTCGCGAGTTGAAGTTGTCTGCAGAAATCCACTCATGCAGGTGTATCTAAGTGGTACGAAACTTCGAGAAAGATTGAAGCTCCTCTTCCGAAAGCTCCAAGCTCTTTATCCGTCTTCTTACGGGAGGGAGTTGCAAATACTGGACTAGCATTCATGCGGACCGCTCCGACGAACCGTAGCTCCGTGCCTCCTGATTGTACACGGCACCAAGCCGACCCTCCATGATTCGCTTTCGATGTCGGCGCGAAGGGAACTATTTTACGTCTCAAGGGCATCCGTCTCCCACATGCACGATTCCATCACGTCCTTTTGCTGTAAGTCGTGGTCCCTTTCGATAAATATATATTCTGAACCTACGCCAAGATGTGGACGGCCTCCTTGGACGACCACCCCACCTCCGTTTCCGCCTTGTTGTTTCTTGTCCTCCTCCACTCCTTCCACGCCAACTACCTTACGAATGATGGGCTCGAGCTCACGCAAGGCGCGTGAGGAAAGAGATGCTGAGACCGCTCTTCCCCTCCTCAAGCTAGGCAGCGGATCTGAACTTGACGAATATGATGATGCTGAGGGTACGCTCCGGAGTCCAAGTCCCAGCAGAGAGAAGAGAGAGTACAAGACTCGTAACGACGCTATGACCGGAAACTATAGGAAACGGACTCCGTTACCCCTCCTTCAGCTCCTGGTGTTGACTGCGACTCGGTTGGCCGAGCCTATCGCATACACGCAAATCTTTCCTGTGAGTATCATTTGGTTATATGCGATATTTATCAGAAAGAGATTACGAAAGGTCTCCCTCGATGATACCGGAATGTCTTCAGAAACTTGGCACTCATCGTCCTGGTGGTTCCATTGTGAAAACCCGTTATGACTCCATGACTAATCACCTATTTTCATTTTTAGTTCGTTAATCAGGTATGATACGATGACCCATTGGCCCCAACTTCGTACTCAAAATGCCGTTAGATGATGGAGGACCTGAAAGTCACTGACAAGAAATCGGAAATTGGATATTACTCTGGAGTTGTGGTATGCCTGATTGAAGTCTGCTTTCCCCTTCTGTTATCAAACATCTCCAACAGGATAGTCTATTCGCCGTCTGTCAATTGTTCACGATCTTGCAGTGGGGTAGATTGTCAGGCATGTGGCTTTCCCTGATTTTCTCTCTGGCCGAGTCATTCTGAGCAGTTTATTTGTAGACCGCATCGGCCGGAAACCTGTCATTTTACTTGGTTTGATTGGGGTCGCAGTCTCTACATTTTCCTTCGGATTAGCGAAAACGTTCTGGTGGGCGGTAATCTCCCGGGCACTCGCGGGCGCGTTGTCCGGCAACACTGCAGTCGTCCAGAGCGTGGTCGGAGAAATTACCGATGAGACGAATCAAGCACTTGCATTTCCATTGACAGGTATATCATGGAGTCTGGGTTGCATCATTGGACCCATGATCGGGTATGTCGTCCACAGATAGATTTAGTTGTTTACCTGACCTCGAAGCGCAGCGGAAACTTCGTGAACCCAGAAAAATACTACCCGGAAACCTTCGGAAAGATAGAGATTCTTAGGACGTACCCATATTTGCTGCCGTGTTTGCTGTCGGCCGTGTTGACGATGTGTTCAATCATCGTCGGTGCGGTATTCTTGAAAGAAGTATGTGCATTTTCTTCAAGCCGTTCACAATAATACTGATCTTTTCTACTTCAGTCGCTTCCTTCCAAAGTTCGGTTGGACACGTCACTGCCGTCGCCGATATCTGCCAGTCGCAATGAAAAACCTCCGCCTCCCAAAGCCGAGTTACCTATTCGTGCTATCTTCAACTCACCTTCGATCAAGCCAGTGTTCCGGAACTACTTCCTTCTTTCCATCTCTGCAGCGTCCTTTGACGTGGTGTTCATTCTCCTAGCATACTCCCCGCTTTCGCTAGGTGGGCTTGCAAGATCGGTGATTCATCATTTTGCTCGGCTGTTTTGTGACTCTTACTGACTAAACGTTTTTCTCATTTCATAGCCAGACGAAATCGGATATGCACTTGCGTTCAGTGGATTGGTTGGCTCCTTCGTCACACTCCTCGTCTTTCCTTTCCTCCAGAAGCGCTTCAATAGCGTCAAGCTCTACCGCGTGCTCATGCTCTTATGGCCCGTCCTCTTCGCGATCTTGCCTTTCCTCTCTGTTCTTGCGCGTTGGAGTGCGACACCGGAAGCTTTGGCCGCAATGCAAGAATCTATGAACGTCGCAATTGAAGCTTCCAGTGAGGGTTTGGGTGAGGTTGGTATGATGCCTACGATAACTTACCCGGGCGGGACACTCTTGTGGATTGGGATCGCTGTTGCTCTGGCTGTGCTCAGGTTGGGTCATATGTGCTTCACGTACGTATAACGACGGCCTACTTTCATCTTTTCTATCTAGAGCTGATACAATAATTTTCTCGATTTGCTATCAAGACTCAACACGATTCTTATTCGTAACGCTGCACCTTCGAGCGAGGCATTGGGTTCGACGTTTGGGCTTGCGCAGACGGTGGCTTGCGTTGCACGCGCAGGTTCCCCCGCATTCGTTAGGTACGTTTCTTTTTGAAATCCTCGCCGTCGATTCTCATACAATTCTGCCGTTGCTCACTTTCATGCAGCACGTTGTTTGCGCTTTCAAAGAAATACAATCTAATGCAAGGGAATATGGTATGGGTGGTCATGTTCGTGATCGCGGTGGCCGGGTTCGTGAGCACATTATACATTCGGGAAGGGCCCGTCGAGCGCAGCTACAAATCCCAGGAGGCTAATGAAGAATGCGAGATGCGTATGCTCTGAGACGATGAGCAAGACTCCGAGTCGGAAGGTTGAGTAAGGACTGTCGGTGTAAAAAGTTGTTTCCCTTTGTTGTTTCCATCCTTGGTGCATTCCTGACTTTGTAGAGATAAACGAAATAGCATTAACATGTTTTTATGACTCAAGATGTGATAGTAGATGTTGTAACAAATGATAACTGTAGATGCATGTTCACGACATGGCGGCGCCTCTCGTAAAATGCATTGCTGAATGAAACCCTAATTAGCCTTTTATGGCCTCAAATTCCAACTCACGGTTTGCGATCAACCGCGTCAACTGCAGGCACCATGACGAATTTGCAACACTCACTTCTTTGTCAGTTGCAGCCATGTCGTTCGCTCTACTCAGGACGGTCGCAGGCAGGAGATGCACGGTGAGCAATAATTCTTTATTGATACAAGATATTCGGATTCACCGTAAAATTTGTAGCCCTCTCTGACGCGTAGATTTGCGACTGAGGCGTCAGCACCTAAGAAATCCTCCTCGAACGCAGCGTTGTACCTCACTCTGACGGGCATCGCTGGCTTGGGTGCATATACGTACTACTTCCGTGGAGGCGCGCCAGCTGCGACGGTGCAGAAGAAACCACCACAGGAGAAGAGTCCTCTTGACCCAGAGAAGTTCATTGACTTCAAGCTCAAGAAGGTCGAGCCGTACAACCACAACACCTCCAAGTGAGCTTTCTTACTACTGAGCCCAATGTTCTTGCTTGCTGAAGGATGTGGTATGGGGTTTATTGCGAAATGATAGATTCATCTTTGAACTTCCCGATGGCCAAGCTTCCCTCCTCCCCGTTGCGTCGTGTGTGGTCGTGAAATCTTCCGATCCCGAGGCGTTAAAGACCGACAAGGGGAAACCAGTCATACGCCCGTACACGCCGATTTCTGATGCGCCTGGGGAGCTCACGTTTTTAATCAAGAAATACGAGAAGGGTGTTGCGAGTGTGTATATACATAACCTCAAGCCTGGCGAGTCTTTGTCAATTAAGGGCCCCATTCCCAAATTCCCATACAAAAGTGAGTAAAGGTGAAATTGGTAGCCGTGTACTGTGGATACTGAGATATCTGAAGTCAATGAGTTCGACAATGTTGCCCTCATTGGTGGTGGGAGCGGAATGTAAGCAAAGCTGTTTGCACCTATCCGTAGCCTCCGGTTGCTAAATATGAGCTCATCTCATTCAGTACACCACTACACCAAATACTCACCTATGCACTCGCGGACAAGTCCAACAAAACGAAGTTCACCCTCATCTACTCGAACGTCACCGAAAAGGACATTCTCTTACGAGAAGAATTCGACGAGCTGAAGAAAAAGTACCCCGACACTTTCAACGTCATCTACTTCTTGGATAAGGCGGAAAAGGACTGGAAAGGTGAGATTTAAAGTAAAGGTACTTTTCCGGAATAAAATCTGATTTTCAAAAGGTGAGAAGGGCTACATCAGCAAGGAGATTATCAAGAACAGCGTGGCGGGACCAGAGGCAGGCGACAAAGTGAAAGTATTCGTCTGCGGTGAGTTATTTATTCGATTGAATACGATATCAGACATTGATACATCAATAGGACCTCCTGGTCAAGTCGCTGCTTTGAGCGGAAAGAAGGACGGGATGAAGCAAGGAGAGCTCGGAGGAATCCTGAAGGAACTGGGTTACAAAGACGATCAGGTATGTTCATTAGTCTTTGTCCTATGCTAATGGGAACTGAATGTTGGATGTCAATAGGTCTTCAAGTTCTAAAATATCGTACCTCTTGAATGTCTAAGTATTGGTATCTAATGGACAACTACAATCTATCATATTCAAGATTATGGATGACTCCTCATTCTTACGATCTACCTTCAACGATTTTACAATTTGCTCGTAAAGGTGCAGCCTTACACAGACAAGGCAGAAAAGAGCCTTCAACAAAGAGGAGATCGGCAGCCCTTACATCGAGCGATTTCATTTGTGAATCGAGACCCAACAGGAACCATCTACCTCATTATTTCCTCCTTTCAATGCTTCCCTTGACAAGTCGATTGTGTTGTAGAACATATGGTTGGATCGGGATGATGAATGGTACATGCTACTGAAAAGATGACAATTGCGACGAAAACTGATATAGGAACTCCCTATCACTCCTTCGGTTCTGCAAAGAATGAAGTTAATTTCAGATTTGAATCGCCGAGGAAGACACCACACTTACGCGACCAAACACATTTCAGAATCAAATTATCATAACCAAGCCCGTCGACCTTCTGCCTCGCCTGATCCGCCACATTACGATCCTCAAAGCTGACGAACGCAAAGCCCTTCCCGATGCGCGTATCGCGGTCACGGCCGATGTACACACGCTCGACGCGCCCGAAGCGACTGAAGAGGTCGCGCACGTCCGAGTCGGTCGCGTCCTGCGAGAGATTCGACACGCGGAGGGTGGGGAGGTCGTCCCGTCCAATGCCGCCCGGACGACGCATCGATTCGCCTGCCCCGCGTGCGCCTGCACGCATAGAAGGAGGCACATATTTCCCACCAATGGTGGAGGCACCTGCAGTGGGCGCTCCTTCATCCCCAGCAGCACCGAAATCGTCTTCGCCGCCGGCTTTTTCACCTGGAAGGATGGTGAGTAATGAATCTCCTTTGACAGACAAATGAGAACACACCCATAGCATCGAGACCAGCAAGTTCGTTCTTGTAGGGACACTTCGCTGTGTAATGTCCACCCGAGCAAAGTCGACATTTTAGCTGACCAGCGCCCGACTTCTTCAAGTTGTCCTTGATAATCTGCTCCTCTGATGGTTCGTTGTCGACATCCTATATCCAGCAGCGACACAATTAGCAAAATTTAACAACATAGTTCTTGTGAGACGAGTAATGACCTTGTTGCCAGCCGTGAGTTTGAGGATGACGTTCTCCCTCTCGATCGTCGTGGTCGCAACCTGCGGGCCAGGCGAGCTCCCTTTCTCCTTCCCAAACTTCGCCCATTGTCTCCGCTCTGCAACTGCATGCTCGACGACCGCCTTCTGGATCTTCTTCCGTATTTTCTTCGTGACCTGCACACACAAGATAGACGCACCGAAGAGCCATTAGTAAGTGACACGCATAATTCACGACGACAACTCTTTACAACGCACCTTCACTTTCTTGCCATCGTCGTTGATGACGATCTCCTCAATCGTGATAATTCCGTTCTCATCGATCGTCTGCTTTGGTTTTGGGAGCTTTGGGAGTTCTGCAACATAAAACACATGGGTGAGGTGAGGAACTCGAATCTTGTGTCGACCGTGTCACATCAACTCACCAAACTCGTCGACGTCGTCCGCCCATGATGCTGCCCTAATACCACACGAAATTAGACATTAGAGCATAGTTGAGATACTTGAATTCAAGCGTACGCAGTCGCCATTTTTGATGAAGTGTAGAGGCTTTGGGTTGAGGATTTCGCGTCGAGAGCCAGCGAGCCCGCTTCACAAGTTTTCCAAGGATTCACACGGCCGTGATGACTTCTGTGAGCACAGCTTTTTTCCCTCTCGCAAACCATCGACTCCGTAAAATCCTGCTTGATGCATTCGACGAAATCAAAACCTTCGGATAACATGAATAAGCTCAAATAGCTCGAGGAATCACATTCGCTGAAAAAGCTCAGGACATTTTGCATAGGTTCCACTTGCAATATGTAGGTACTCTTACCTCGTATTTCTTCAAACCACCCATCCGCTCCGGAAACAAATAAGTTCAGAGCATACAGCCGATGCGACCTCTTATGGACGAAACTTTCAATGAAAACTCTACGAAGACTCTCGCTACTGAAAGGCAAATTTGTATCTGGTCACGCCCGGGCCCTCTACTTCCCGTTCACCGTTCAGAGAGCGCATCTTAAAATTGGTCACAGCACAAGCAGACTTAAATATAATTTTAATCCATGGTACGCCTTGTCCTCCTAGTCTGTCTAAATAGTTCTTCCTATCTCCATTATTAGGACAACGCGTCAGGTGTAAGATACACACGTATCTCGCCTACTCTTCCTCATCACCCGTCTCCCATCTCATCGTGTCGAGCTGTCCATCGTTACTACAAATTGGAGGGGTACCCATCCTGCGTATCACCCCCTTCCCAGGCGTCTTTTCTCCTTCAAGAAAAATTTTGTACTCAAAGAGCCTTGTTTCCTCGCGCAGACCACCCAAAGCATCCCAGTTGTTCACAGGCGGTCGCATCGAAGCGCGATCTTATCACGACACTTCCGTCCACTTTGTCGCACCTCGGGACTAATCCGCGGATCGAAAGGCAGTGCATCCTAATTATGAAGAGCCTTGGTCAGTCGCGAACTCTTTCTCTCCCTGGCCAGTTATGACTCTTCGAATGCACGTTGGGCAGCGATGCGTCTCGATCTCTTTGATGGTTGATTTTATTGGTCGACAGAAGGAGGAAAGTGTAGTCCGCAAACGACGAAGAACATTCTGTGCTACATTAATACGGATGACGACAGAGGGGGGAGAGAAGGGAAAGATAGTCCAAGTCTAGGCAACATCCGACACCGTGTCCATCGTCTGATACCCAAGGCCATTCAGAATTTGACCTTCACGACGTGCTCCCAGAACTTCTGGCCCTGGATTTTCGCAACCTCTAACTCGAGTGCGGTGGGTTGCCTGCTACCGTCGGGACCAGCGAATGTACCCGCACCCCATGGCGAGCCGCCGTGCACCTCTGCGGTATTTGTGAGCTGGCCGAACACTGCAGCGTATCCGAGGGGCACGAAGATGATTCCGTGATGCGTGAAGGTAGAGATGGCGTTCGAAACGGTCATCTCCTGCCCGCCACCTGGGGACGCGGTGCTCACGAACACGCTGGCGTATTTCTTGGTGAGGGCTCCCGAGCCCCAGAGGCCGCCCGTCTGGTCCCAGAAGACCTGAGTATATGCGCCGCGAGAAGGCGCGAAGCGGAGATGCGCGCACCGTGAGTGATGAGCGCGGACGAGGTGTGGGGGAAATGCTCACCTTCCACTGGGCAGGGAAGTTACCGTAACGCGTGGGGATACCGAAGATGAAGGCGTCGAACTCAGAGAGTTTGTTGATATCGCTGAAGACCGGGTAATCGGGCTTTGGAGGGGCATGCATCTTTGTGAGGATCTCCTCTGGGAGGGTCTCCGGGATTCTGGGATGGCAACGCATATAGTCAGCTCTTGGATACGTATGAAGAGTGAATGGCCACGCACTGGAAGATGGTCGTCGTGCCACCCGCTGCCTCTACGCCCGCCTTGACGGATTCCGCCACTAATGTATTTGTGAGCTCTCTACTCGATAGATGTCGCGCATGTATACTCACTCTTGGCTATATGGCCAAACATGGAGTAGATAATAATCGCGACTCTGGGGGTGGACATTTCTGGTTCTGGCGCTTGTTCCTGGACGTCGATAGGTTCTGTAGACGCGATGGGAGGTAGTTCTGTGGTGTTGTTTGCGTTGGAGGTGTTCTCGGGTTGTTGGGAACCGTTGGCGGGTTGCTGGGGAGGGTCTTGCTTTGCGGTGTCTGGCTGGGTCGCGTCCTTGTGGATGTCCTTTGTGCGTTTGGAAGGGAAACACATTGACGGCGAGGGCGAGGAGAGCAGCTTTATATGCGTGGGGGATGTGGGACTGGACGTACAAATCGGGGGATTGGCGGGGAGATCGGATTATCCTCTGCTCGCCAGGGCCATTCACTCGTCCTAATCCAAGACAGGAACCCCGCACCCACGGCTCTCCCTCGGCTCAGTCCCCGAAGGGTAGCCCGCACTACACGGTCAACCTCTCCCTGCCCAATCCTCCATCCTCCATCCCGCGTCGCCCTGGCAGGTGCGGCATGCTACTAGTACCTCTCGATAATCGCTATCTCATTCACCATCCATCTCCCCTCATTCCATTCATCTTATTGTATAACTACCTTCTCGACGCTCGACAGCAGTCGCAATCATCACGTCAGTCGAACACATCTCGAGATCTAATCGCGAACGACACCCTCCGGTCATCGCCTCGAGGCACGTCGGCGCGATCGACGCATCCATGTCGTAGTCAGCATCTCGGCCCTCCGACGTCGGAAGCATCTACAGGTGAGTAAGAATAATCCCCTTCAAGTTCAATTATCAGTTATTCTCGGCCGCCATCCGCCATTCGACGTTGGACAGGCTATTTGACAACATCGCCCCCTTACCCCTCTTTGCTCTTATTTTAGTCACGGTTCCGAGTCGGGTTTCGTACTCGACGCGACGCTGGCCTTCCATTCCTCCTCGAGAGTTTGACAAACATCAGACGGACAACGAGGATTCGGTAACGTGTTGTTTAATTAATATCGGAAGAGATTTTTGACGATATCAAGGACAAATAAGTCTTTCCGTTCCCGTACGTTTCCAGGCGCTTTCGAAGTGCATTCGATTAATTAACTTGCACCTGACCGAGAACTTGGGAAGTGCGTTTCGCGAAACAGTCCAACAGTTACACGCTTCTCTTCCCAACCGAGGCACCTTGTGCTCTAATTTATTGGCCGCCGTGATCGCTCTCATGTTGATGCACATAGCGTGGACATGCGTGGATTCCTCTGCGGCTACGAATACTGTTCCCTCTATGTAAGTTCATCGGCAATCTTGAATGCGTCGGACTTCCTGTACTCCGAAGGCATCGTCCTCAAGATCGTGTAGCAGCGATACTCAGGCGCGTATGCTCTCATTGATTTATGTTTTTCTCTTTCTAAAAATCTGATCCCCTACGTACGGTCTTTACTGAAACTCTCACATGATTTTACACCGAAACACCGCCTGTAACAATTACTCTCCCAGATACGTGTGCAATTTGTTATCCGATCGAACAGTCTACGATCGGTCTTTCGAAAACCCCTTCTGTGCTTTCGTTTCATTCCCCTTCTCGAAATCTCATACTTCTTCTCCAATCAGGACACCTCCATTGCGATTTGGATTGCAGAAAGGAAGCACGCACCTTTTTCAACGCGCGGAGGGGCTTCGACTTCCGACATTTCGGCCCCGACTCAGGAGGGATCGACGCTGCACCGCCACGGTGCATTGCATCGTCGATCGCGCGTAATCTCGAGACACTCCACAAATCGTCGAACGTGAAGGGATGTTGCACTTCCGATTCGTGACCTCGGATTGCGCATACTAGGCATAGGATGTGACCCTTATATTAACATAAGTTGAAGTCGGAACTTACGACAACGATTCTGTATCCAAGAATACTCAGTCCAATAATATATGTAGCATTCATATGTCAGCAACTCGAAGATAGAAATACTGAAAACCTATCAACCGGACACTGATACCGTGAATGCTCCTTTTCTGTGAGACAATCATAACTGACCGGTACTGACCGTCATCCTTCATTGAGCCTATCAGAAAAAGGTTCCTCGATGGGACAAGTTGTATAAAACTTCGCAGAGAAATTCAGCGGCGACCGTTAACGAAGAAAACGAAAACTTTGACTCCCAAAAAGAAAGCAAAACGAATGGACGACGAGCGGATCGAACGCTCGACCTCTCGCAATCAAACAAGTGTTCTATCCACATGCAAAGCGAGCGCTACTACCACTGAGCTAGACGCCCTCTACAGAGGACCCGTTATATTTATTATATATCATATATCTTGTAAACATGTAATACAAGCTTGGACGTTCAATTGTCCCTTCCTTCTAATGCTATAAAATGCTAGTAAGAATACTAGTATCTGACTACATTCACTAGTAGATCTGAAGACAGAATGCGCTTTCGGTGAGAATAAATCCAAAGAATTGGGGCACTATTTGATTCCGACGAGTTTTTCCCCCCACATTGCAGCTTCCCGAATGTCATACATTCTGGTATCCTTGTGAGGGCCTTGTAACAACATTTTGAACATACAAATTGGTGGAGTTTTGCACATACCCTATAGTTACAGTAGTATACCAACACTGCATGCTCTGTATGCGACTGGAAACTACCAAGTGTACGTCGCATACTAGTACCATTGTATCGATGAACATTGTCATCATCTGCGACCTCGTTGCTATTCAAGTTGCTTTGCTGAATTCATTGCGGCGATAAATATTGGAGTACCGACGCACCTTCACTTCATCCTTATCTCCCAGGTAACGTTATTCCTCAGCAAAATCCAATGTCTACCACAGGTTTCGTCTACAACTGCACACATCCAGGATGCGATAAACAATTTACTCATGGGCATTTCCTTCTCCATCACTTGGAGATGGACCACTTGTATGTCATTAAATTCCCTTGTCAATACGAAGGCTGTGGTCTCGTCTGCGACAAAGTATATCATCTTAGTGAACATATCAAGACTCACACCGTGCACGACGAAAGCTGGGTCCCTTGTCCTTGCTGCGGGAAAATCGTCTTTAAGACTCAACTTGTGGACCATTATAACTCTGGTTGCTATTTGTTTTGGTATTGATAACAGATTCCTTCTTCTTGCCGAGGAAGGAGAGTGACGGTCTGGCAAAGAGGTTTATTCTTGAAGATGGAAAACAAGCGTTAGTAATCAGGCGCGTAATATAAAATGGTACATGTAAAATTAATTACCCAAAAGGATTCGGGGTCGCGGACTCTGCAATGTGCTTCTGAGGCGTGAAATGGAGACTCGTGCTGTATTTGATGTGGCAAATGGGAGCATTCTACCGTTTGAGTAACTCGTGAGCTTGATCCTGTATACTAGTGTAAGGAACATACGTTCAAGCAGGCTGCGCGCATTGACACTTCCACGGATGTTGTAGAAATTCCCGGTTATCTTGACGCGTAAAATAATTCCCCTCCGATACGTGACTGGAATCCGCCCGGTGTCCGAAGCATAGCGAAGGTAAAAGTAGAATCCCGACATTAGTTTCGAGGTGCCAGTGAGTGGTCCGGGAAAAGAGCAAGTGTCCGAGTCGCGTAGATCGACCAGGAGCGGAAGGTCTTTCAGATGAGATCTTGTGGTGAAGTCAATGATGCTTGTCCGGATCCCAGACGGCATCTTATTTGGAATGAGGTCAGAAAACTTAGTTGATTGAGTGGGGGCGATATCGCAGAAGCGACCGGCATGTCAATGCGTTGTCCACGTTGACTTTTGAAGATGCACAAAGAGTATTTGAAGCAGCACCGAGTAGCATCTTGATTGAAACGCAGCGCAAATTGCTTTCACTGGCAACACGTTCGATGAAACGGCGTCGCATTGTAAGGGACATGAAAACACCCATTCCAAGCTGCGCAAGGGTGCGTTCGGCCTCGGTGTTGGGATCTCCAGTTTTGACGGAAAGTAACTTTCTAAGAATTATCCGGTTGATAACTTAGAGCAAATGAAGATCGAAAACTTAGCTTCGTCGAGACTAGAACAAGGCACGCCGGTGTTTAGATCATCGAACGAATAGCTTGTTATTGTCGAAGCGTCCATTTCGGAATCGGTTTGCAATGTTTGTGTTAGCTAGAATGAAAATTTCGCATTTTTTCTGTCAGTTTCAGTGCAGCATTCTCTAGTTACTTCATATGCATTCACAGATTGTCTTTGACTTACCTGAGAATTCATTCAAGGACAAGACAGAGATTCAAGACGTGTCCCATTGGGAGCCAAAAGTACTCTAAGCTGACATTCTCGCTTGTAGAATATATCTGGCGCGACACTTTTATCACAGAGAACTTTACGGTCGCAGAGATATAGCGAACGCGGGCTGTTTGAAGTTGAAGTTGCGAGGAGCGGTGATGCGGGAGCAATTCCTACGTATCGGAAGTTAAATGCGTAAGCTAAGGCAAAAGCCAATGACGAATAAGGATTTGAAGAAGCTTGAAAAACATACGGATGCGGTTGATGTCAAAGAGCGTCCGTCGACAATCACCAACGCAAAAATGCGGCGAAATTTCCGAAGCCAATTGGAAACGCAGTGAGAGATGGTCGCGTCCGCTAACGCGTTGAGCTCATTGCCGCGGGACTGCGGACGAATATTCCCAACGGTCCTTCTTCCGTCGGAATCATAGGGTGATCAGAGCAGCCCACTATTCATAGCGCCATTTCCCGACGACATCCCAGAAGAAAGTGGCATGACAGCGCAATGGCGAGCGTTCGAAGGCATGTTTGCGCTAAGTCCACGAATGAGCAACGCGGGGAGTTGACAGCTTCGAGCGAGTCTAAATGCTTGATTTTGTTGGGAAGTCGAAGGGGGCGTTCTCCGTCTGAGACCTGGACAGAGATTGCCCGCAGAGCAAGGAAATCAAAGATGTGGGTTGGCGTCCCTCCGCTGAAGACGCGCCCTGCCCTCGTATGATCTCGCGCAAGTTAAAATCCAATTGGCGGTAAGGTGTGGGAAAGTTGGGGACCCCCACTTTCGGCAGAAACTTATAGTACCGCGTCGCATTTTTCAACGCTTTCTTTTCTTCAACGACCATCTCCTCCTCTCTCCTGCTCACCGTCGTCCCGCTACAATGTCTGCAAAACGTGCGTGTCACCCGCGAAGTTCCTCTCCTCATCGTGCTCGCTGCTGATCCACGCGTCTTTCCTCGTGAACAGCGATCCGCGAGTTCGACGCGAAGCTCGTCCTCGGCTACTGGCTGCCGCGTTCGCCCTCCCTTGCAAACCCATCCAGCAAGCCCGAGGCCGATCTCGGCACCCCCTTCGTCTTTCCTACCTCTCAGGTCGCTCAGATCAGCTGGGATGAGGCCACGAACACGATCACCCCCGACTCTCAAGTCCCTCAATGGGTTTTCCAGTCGAAACTCGTGGCGAAGCCAGACCAGCTCATCAAGCGTCGTGGAAAGGCCGGACTGCTCGCGTTGAACAAGAGCTGGCCGGAGGCAAAGCAGTGGATTGCAGAGCGCGCAGGGAAGCCCGTCAAGGTGAGCACTCCATTCCATGCACTTTGTCTCGAAATGCGAGCATTTCGACCTTGTCCGAGAGCTCTCCGTAATAACCGCATACATGCATACATGCAGCGAGGATAACATGTTTTGGGGTTACACGGACATGCTCTAATTGTTTATTCCCCTTGCCCATCGGCCTTCGCTTCCGCCCTTACTCGTGTTCGTATCAATTAGAAAGTTTGCGGCTAACTATATCTTCAAATCAGGTCGAGAAAACTACAGGTGTCTTGACAAGCTTCATCGTTGAACCCTTCCTTCCTCACCCGTCTCACACGGAGTTCTACATTTGCGTTACCTCTGCGCGTGAGGGCGATACCATTCTCTTCACCCATGAAGGCGGTGTGGAAGTAGGTGATGTTGATGCAAAGGCGCTCAAGCTTGACATTCCCGTCGGCGCCGCCTTCCCGCCCCGTGCCACCGTCGCTTCGACGCTCCTCACCAACGTGACGGACAAGAAGAAGAAGGAGACCCTTGTTGATTTCATCACTCGTCTGTACGCCGTCTACGTCGACCTTCACTTCGCCTACCTCGAAATCAACCCCCTGATCTGTCTCGATGGTGTCAATGGTGGAGAGCCCATCGTCCAATTCCTTGACATGGCTGCCAAGCTTGACCAAACTGCTGAGAGCATCTGCGGCCCCAAGTGGGCGATCGCTCGTGATGTTTCTATCGGCGATGTAAGCAAAGGCTCGAAGGTCGTCGGCGCTGATCGCGGACCTCCAATGGTCTGGCCAGCACCATTCGGAAGGCAATTGACTCGCGAGGAAGCTTACATCCAGAAGCTTGATGGCTCAACGGGCGCGTCTCTCAAGCTCACTGTGCTCAACCCTGAGGGCCGTGTCTGGACTATGGTTGCTGGTGTGTTAATTGCAACCTGATTATATGCGCATATATTCACCTTTTTTGAATTTAATGAATTTAAGGTGGTGGAGCCTCGGTCGTCTACTCCGACGCCATTGCTGCTCACGGTTTTGCACATGAGCTCGCCAACTACGGCGAGTACTCTGGTGCACCCACCGAAGGACAGACCTACGAATATGCAAAGACGCTCATTGATCTCATGACCCGCGGGACACCGAATGCTGATGGCAAAATCCTCATCATCGGTGGTGGTATCGCTAACTTCACGAACGTTGCTGCAACCTTCAAGGGCATTATTCGTGCTTTGAAGGAGTACAAAGCCAGCCTCATCGCACACAACGTAAGCTTGGGTCAATGTAGTATTTTCGAATGCTAATTCAACTTTTCTCTCAGGTGAGAATCTTCGTTCGTCGTGGTGGTCCGAACTACCAGGAGGGTCTGAAGGCGATGCGTCTTTTAGGCGAATCGCTCGGAGTACCCATCAAGGTTTATGGTCCCGACACGCACATCACGGAAATTGTCCCGATCGCATTGGGGGTGAAGACCACTCGCAAGACTGGAATCAGCTCTGCTCGTTCCATCCCTGCATCTGCACCAGCTTCCCCGCCGGCGTCCGGCAAGACCTCTGACTTGCCCGCTGCCGAAAGCGCAATCGGTGCCATTCACCCCGACGGTGAACGAACGAACGCGGACGACAAGATTGTCCACTTCGCGGATGGCAAGCAGACTCAGCGCCCGTGGTTCAAGCCTTTCGATGCACAGACCCGTAGCTTGGTCTTCGGTCTCCAGCCCCGTGCCATCCAGGGCATGCTCGACTTCGACTACTCTTGCGGTCGTGATACCCCCTCCGTTGCTGCCATGATCTATCCTTTCGGTGGTCACCACATCCAAAAGTTCTACTGGGGAACGAAGGAGACCCTTCTCCCTGTCTACACCAGCGTTGAAGAGGCTGTCAAGAAGCACCCCGATGCCGATGTCGTCGTGAACTTCGCCAGCTCTCGCAGTGTCTACAGCAGCACGCTCGACATCATGCGGTTCGCATCCCAGATCAAGACCATTGCCATCATCGCTGAAGGTGTTCCAGAGCGCCACGCTCGTGAAATTCTGCACCTCGCGAAGGGCAAGGGCGTCTTGATCATTGGTCCTGCCACGGTCGGTGGTATCAAGGCAGGTTGCTTCAAGATCGGTAACTCTGGAGGGTGAGTAACCATTTTATCGCGACTTTTTCAACTTTTCTGAACGCCTTGCGATTTCAGTATGATGGACAACATCATTGCGTCTAAGCTCTACCGCGCTGGTTCCGTTGGCTACGTTTCCAAGTCTGGAGGCATGTCCAACGAGCTCAACAACATCCTTTCGCTCACGACAAACGGTACCTACGAGGGTATCGCTATTGGTGGTGATCGCTACCCCGGCTCTACTTTCATTGACCACCTTCTCCGCTATGAGGCCGATCCTGAATGCAAGATGCTCGTATTGTTGGGTGAAGTTGGTGGTATTGAAGAATACCGTGTCATCGATGCTGTCAAGACAGGAAAGATCAAGAAGCCCATTGTTGCTTGGGCTATCGGTACATGCGCGAAGATGTTCGCAACTGAGGTGCAGTTCGGCCACGCTGGCTCGATGGCCAACAGCGCGATGGAAACCGCCGACTCGAAGAACGCAGCCATGAAGGCCGCTGGTATCATTGTCCCCGAGACCTTCGAGGATCTGCCCGACGTTCTCCGTGAATGCTACGACGGGCTTGTTTCCAAGGGTGTCATCACACCCAAGGAAGAGCGCGACCCACCTGTCATCCCTATGGACTACAAGTGGGCGCAGGAGCTCGGCCTCATCCGCAAGCCTGCTGCTTTCATCTCCACGATTTCCGATGAGCGTGGCCAGGAGCTCCTTTACGCTGGTATGCGTATCTCAGACGTGTTCAAGGAGGAGATTGGTCTCGGTGGTGTCGTCAGTTTACTCTGGTTCAAGCGTCGCCTCCCCCCTTGGGCTACCAAATTCATTGAGATGGTGCTGATGTTGACTGCTGACCACGGTCCTGCTGTCTCCGGGTGAGGATTTCGAGTCCATCGATGACGTTTGGAGTGCTAATTAACCTTGCAGTGCCATGAACACGATCGTCGCAACCCGTGCGGGCAAGGACCTCATTTCCTCATTGGCCTCCGGTCTCCTTTGCATTGGTAGCCGATTCGGTGGTGCTCTCGATGAGGCTGCTTCCATGTTCTCAAATGCACGAGACACCGGTCTTACTCCTCGCGAATTCGTCGATGAGTCCCGCAAGGCCAACAAGCTCAGTACGTGCATTTCAATAAATATCTCCCTCGAGTCACGTATGCTAAACTGCTTCAAGTCTCTGGTATCGGCCACAAGATCAAGAGTGTCAACAACCCTGATCTCCGTGTCGAGCTCGTCAAGGAGTACGTCTTGAAGAACTTCCCGAGCCACAGCTTGCTCGACTACGCTCTTGCCGTCGAAAAGGTCACCACTGCGAAGAAGGACACTGTAAGTTCTGGTTAACCTTCGATAACCCCCAGTTGCTTAACCATCTCGTAGCTTATCCTCAACGTGGATGGATGCATTGCGGTCTGCTTCGTCGATCTTCTCCGTGACAGTGGTGCATTCTCATCGGAGGAAGCTGATGAGTACATCAAGGTAATTTGCTTATCGGCATTTCATAGTGATCAGTTTAATGACTATATTCCGTAGATCGGCACTCTGAACGGTCTCTTCGTGCTCGGCCGTAGCATTGGTTTCATTGGTCACCACCTTGACCAGAAGCGCCTCCGTGCTCCTCTTTACCGTCACCCTGCTGATGATATCTTCATCAACATGGCAGACATGGCCCAGCCTCGCGTCTCCGTCAAGCTCAACTGAACTTCGATGGAATATAAACAATCTCATTGATAAGAAAGGAAGTTGTAAAAAATGGATTATAAAGGAACGGACGAACTCGATGAAGAGTTCATGTACGCTAAAGCTTTACCCCCTTAGACAGTAGATCACTTACGCTCACATGACATTGCATGTTATAACTGGAAATACATTAGCTTTCATTTCTTTGTTGCTGTCAATTGAATCATGTTGTTGGTCTCATTTTGAAATTGTGATATGGACATTTACTTGGCTGTCTTTCTCAAACTGAGGGAAGGAGGAAGTCCAGAGAAATCTCTGGTCTTTTCTTCCACTCCGCCAACCAGCCAGCTCTGGCACCCTCTGGTCCATCGTCCGATTCTCGAGGCAACGCGAATATACCGGTGATGAGCCAAACGTTCTTGTCGCTGGGCTTGTGCTCAGAAAGAATTGTTGGGAGCGCCGCTCTTGCCGCCACCAAGTTGGAGTTTGCGTCGAGGCGGATGACCTTGCCCACTCGGCTTGGATGCGACTCCATCGCAAGCACGCCAGAAACACCAGCACGAGACGCTGCACGGGCCGCACCTGCATCCTCCAGCGTCCCAAACGCTTCAGAATTGGATGCTTGAAGTGGTTCGAGAGCGCGGCCGTCCTCCCGCTGGCCGTAAATAGCAAACCCACCCTCAGCGGCTCGTAATGCACGGCCGGTGCGCAAACGATGGACCCGCACATGCCAGAACGGCGCGCTCTCTGTCGGAGGGAAAAGCCACGTCTCGACCTCGACGTCGGGCCACGGTTTCCACTCCGAGCGCAAGACACGCACGCCAGAGCCATTCACGGTCTCGAAGCGCGCGTTGAGCGTCTGGCGACGGGTGCGCCAGAACTCGTCCTCGCCTGGGCCCGACGCGTCGCAGAGCGCGAGCGCGGAGTCGTAGCCCGCCTCGGGGAGTGTGCCGTTGCCCACGGGGACGCTGTACCCGAACGCGGAGGAGTATGCGAACTTGCCGTACTTCGCGGCGCTCTGCTTGAGGTCGTAGGAGCATTGTTGGCCCGAGGAGAGCACATAGGCGTGCCCGCCGAGGTTCGTCGCGATATGGAAGGGATACTCGAGGACGGTGGTCTTCTCGCGTAGTACCGCCGGATAGGGTTCTTCGTTTGCAGTCCAGAAGGGGTGCGAGGGAGGAAGGGCGAGCGTGATGAAGGATTTGCAACACCAGTAAGTAGACCCGGGAGAATTATAGTTCTCCGTCATGTTGAGGTTAGGATAATTGAAGCCAATGGTGAGCGTCCCATCACGGTTATAAGCACCAGGTTGCTTTGTCCAATATCGAATGTTGCGCAACTGAATTCCTTTGACAACACCCCAAGTCAAAGGCGCGGGGAGCTCGACATCTGCGAACGCGAGAGCGCCCCAAAATGATGATTGAGCGAACCGGTATACCATACTCCTCCCAAATGGAATCGCACGACCTACAATAAAGCAGTTGAAGAATTTGAATGATGGAAAAAAATACAATTCAAAGTAACAAATACCTTCGGTATCAAAATAATGCACGAAATCGGAGGCAAATTCTCGAGCTCGACGTCTGTACTCTTCACACCTCTTGGGGTCTTCCTTTTGCATTAATTTCGAATAAACGAGTTGGGCGAACTGGATCGCGAAAGAAGAGGAATAATAGTCAAACTGGCACACAGTCTCGGGACCGTCGCGGGACCATCCGCCTCCGGCGTAAAAGGTATCCAAGTGGTCCAAATCAGCCAACATTCGCTTTTCGTTGTAGCGTGGAGAGCCGGCACGATATAGTCCAAGATTTGCAAAAACCTGAGGTTCCAACCGATTCTTAAATGGATCATAAAGGTACGGACGGCTTACTTACTCTAAACCACAGCCAATTCGTGTCAGGCATCTGTTTGTCGTTCATACCACCCAACCAATCCTCGAAATTGCGCTTAGCGGCATCCGGAAGAGGATCCCAAAGCTGCTCCTTAGCCACAGCAATCGAGAAACCAATGGCAGAGCATTCGACCATGCGCTGGTCTTTGTCGCGCATTTGTCCCCAAAATTCTGCGGCCTCCGGGTCTGACCCGTTGGCGAATCCACGCACCCAGCGCTCAGCACCAGCATAGACCCCGCCCCCTGCGAGGAGCGCCGCGAGGCCCCAGATCGGACGCGAGAAACCCTCAAGCTGAGCAGCGGCCTCGTCGTAGTGCGTTGCAGTATGCCCGAGCTGGATCAGTGCACCTCCCGGCGAGGTGTACGGCGCGAGGGCATCGAGGAGACCAGTGAGGAACGCAGCGAGGTCCTCCCGCGTCGCTATCGGGTTGGAGGCGTAGGGAGATGCGCTGGCGAAGGCGGGCATAGCGTGCTATAAAACCGGTCGACTTGTGACTGCTACTAGCTTTATAGCATCCTAGAGTAGGAAAACTTCGAGAAGCGAGTAAATTTGTGAACACGGGCCGGGTGACTGGAACGGCATTCCGTCCAGTGTTGCGTGAGCATCGTGCTGGCAGTTCTTTAATGCATTGGCGCCGATGAGCGAGTTTGAGGCTTATTTTTACATTGGCGCCGTGCTTCTCTTGCTCGTTGTGAAAGATCGAATCAAGCTGGAGCTGAAGACAGAATTTCTGTCTATTTTCTCGTAGAACGGTAGCTTTCATTTTCGGGGTAACCATCGTGGTATGCGTACACTCATCGATTCTTTCGATTCTTTATAATCTTGTTTGGATCAATGACCTAGATGGATCCCGGAGGAAAGACCATCGGCCCTTGGACTTCGTTTCGTTTCTCTTTTCCGCAAAGGAGCTCGACAATCTTCAAGGCGAAGGGAAATGTGGTACCAGGCCCTCGGCTGGAACAGCCATTGAAAAAATTCAAAAAAAACTTTGAGTCGAATTACATGGAGACTCACCTCGTGATCAAGCCAGAGTTAACCACTACCGCGTCTTCCTTGTAGTCAAATTCTTGCAAGTGGCCATGAGTCAAATGCTCAGAGAGGACAGGGGCAGATTTCCTCACCGGTTTCCAGTTCTCCTTTCACACTCGGATGAGACGTCAAGGAGAGCTTCGGAAAGGCAGACGTTTTTGCAGCGAGACTTCCTAGAGGTGTATCTTAGTATATCTCCTGAGCAAACATAGAAGGTATTTAAGCACCCACCAGCGCATATCATCCCCACGAACTTTCCTTTGTCGTGCTGCTTCTTCAACAGCTCCTGCACCCTCGTGGACTTCGAGATCGTATCAGCGCCTTTCGCACCTCCAGGTACGATTAGGATATCGTGATCCTGTAATTACATGCAGGTTGGCATGCTTCGACTAAACCCGTTAGTCTGATTGATTGAAGACACGAACAACTTCGTGGATCTCTTCTAACGACGCGTCCGGGACGATCTTGACACCTCGCGAGCACGTTGCGAACTTGGATGTGGCTTCCCCTACGAAGGCAGATGTACACTTGATGCCAGCTCGGACGAGCGTGTCGTAAGTTATTGTGCTGGGAAGAGGTGACTGTGAGTTCGAGCAAGCCCAAGGAAACGAATCGACATTACAATTCCATTTCTTCTGTTCCATCAGCAATGAAGATAAGAGCCGAGGGCATCGTTATAGTCAACCGCTATGAAGATGTCGGCTTTTCAAGCTTTGGTTGTTGGTCACTGGAGCGTTGACGCACCTTGCACACTTGCCCGCCGGCATTCTCGGCAATTGCCGCCATGGCACTACCATTGGTAGGCTGCAATTCCCAATTCCCTCTGCCACACCTGAGGGTGACACCTCGCCCTACCTTCGACGCGCTTCCCCTTAGATCACGGTTCACTTCGCTCACTTTTTTCTTGAACTCTGATCCAACAATGCCAGGCCCTGGAAATAAGAAGAAGAAAAACCAAGCAATTAAGCAGAAGCAAAAAACGATCCGGGGCAGCGTTCCATCGACCCTGGCAAACGATGTGGATGAAGCGGACGGTTATGTGGAGAAAGTCAACATAATCTGCAGGTTGCTAGAGATACCTGGTGAATCGATCAACTGCTCGCGTTTTTTACGAGTTATTCAACCCTTACCTCCAGACGTCACGACCCGTAGTGGACTCAAGCTCATCCACAAGGATTTCGAAGCTGTTCATGGTCGCCTGGACTCCGTCTTCGCTCTATTCGTGAATAACGACGCGATAGCAAATGGCGTCATCGCAATATACGCCAAAATGTGTGCGGATAACATTCTCAAAGATCGCCTCTTTTTTGGGAAAGGTAAGATTACGAAGCCATGCCCTCACGTATCTGTCTCACGAGCTTTAGATATACTGTCGGATATAATGCCTCTGTTGAACCGGAAGGCTTGTCGACTTGTGGCCCTTCAAGCCCTTTGCGCACTCTCTCATCACAGCAGCCTAGAACTGCGCACCGAGTTGGCTAAAAAGGCAACGAATCGTCTACTCGACCTTTTAAACGAAGATTCAGACGACTGGAGGACCACGGAACTTGTGATCACTGTCATCGATCACTGCGTCAGCTCTTTAGCTGGAGGTAAAGATATCGCTTCAGCCATCGTCCTAAGACCCTTCGAAGTACCAAGATTACTTCGCGCCGTCGTCGAGCAGATCCGAAAAGCAACAGCTTCATCGCTACTTATTGACCACGCGTTGAATATGCTTGTCGCTCTCGCGTTGCATTGTAGCGTTGAATTCTTCAACTTCTCTCCTGCTTTCAATTTCCTTGTTGCCTGTACTCGAAGTCCAGACATACAAACACGAGGTCTGGCCATCAATGGTGTTCTTCGTTTGGTTGTTTCAAAAAGCCAACCAGATGACGGAATATACGACGCCCAGGCCTTTCTCAATGCTATGGAAGTCCGCATGCCCAACCATCTTGTCGATGCCTTGGAGGATTTTGGGCCAGTAATGAAGGGCGAAATCCTCCAGACAGCGGTCGGTATGAGGAACTTCCAAGATGCAATGTCCAAAGTCATACGGGATCAGGACCTGTACACTTTGGGGCTCAAGATCTCAGACCTTATACTAAAAACGGAGCATTCAGTGGTCGATGGCATGTTTCAAAGCGAAGATCCTATTACCGGCCAGCCAGATGACTACAACTTTGGACTACCTTTCCGACGGTGGCCAGATAGTCTTCCTTTCTGTGCGAATGCTTTACGAGCTCGAGGAGATTCTTCCCTTCTGGACAAGGCTGATATTGTTGACCTGAAGTACTTCGCCCTCAAGCGCAAAATGGATGAAGCTCAGGTTCTCGTGCTTAAATCTCTTGAACGCAATCCAAAGATCCCATTCTTCTACTACATTCGGTCGCTTGGTTCAGACCAAGTCGACGCACTTCGTGCTGCGAAAAAGGGCTTAAAGTGCAAAGGTGTCGCCGATCAAGACTATGTTCGCAACGCGTTGCTCAACCGAGCATGCGAGGTCGCGTCTTTCCTAGGGTTGCAACGTCTTCAGACCGCCGTGACTGATAAGGATTGGGATGAAGGAATTGCGTTCATAATGAGCGCCTGGAAGGACGCAGAGTCATACATGAAGCTCGCTCCGCCTGACGCCAGGTGCATGAAGACCATCACGTACCAGCACTTCTTGCTGGGAATGATAATAAAGGGGTGTGAGATTAGCGTCGATTTTGGAGAACTAGAAGTAAGTCGCATTTTCGCGCATTGGCTCTCGGTGTAAATGATTTATTCGTCATTGTTATGACAGGAAGGCACGACGAAGCTCTCCCTAGCAGATCAATATGGCACATACGTGGGTAGACCAATTTTGAAGACTCAGAAACGACTAGCCCGCGAAACGATCGTGTCGCAAATGTCAGCCGCATCCAAAGAGTGGGGCGATAGAGTCACCGCAATTGCAGAACTCCACGACTACAAGTCGAGGAAGGAGCCTAGGGCTATCGAGCCACAGAAGTCTGAAGATGTCCTGACTGCTTGGCTGGAAAACGTGCACATCGATGGAGACGATTCCACAAACGCTGGTCCTCGCACTCGAATGACGCACTCGAGGCTGCACCTCAACAACGTTCCTCTGTATCAATGCTCGTGGTGCGAAGCAACTAGTGCCGTCTTGCGCAAGTGCAGTCGGTGTGAAAAGGCTCGGTAAGCATCTCTCATTCATATATTTTCGACAAGGTCACGAGATCTCATTCATGCTTATAAGGTATTGCGATGCTCCTTGTCAGAAAAATCACTGGAGTATTCATCGTCAAACTTGTTCTGCGAGCACCGCTGCGTAGTCTCGAAGCAAATCCCTTACCTTAAGCAACCTAAACGCCTAGAAAACAGGCGCGACATGATCTTGCTCTAACAAGCGGGGTTTCTTATTCTATTCTCCGAACTTCACTGTTTCTTCAGCTACACATTCGCCTCGTATGTCTTAGATAGCTCTTTTTCCTTTGATCACGCCTCGCTTTCTTTCGGTCGATACCATGTGCATATATACCTTTAGCGTTCGTTAAGATTTGGCTTATGAGTCTTGTATATACTAGTAGCTTCATCAACTTCAAACTTGGACAATCCTTGAACTTGAATTTTCTGACATCGTGACTGCGGGTGGTAAGCATGCAAGGACCAATGGACGATGTTCGGCTATTCCCGACGTACGCTTCAACTTTTCAAATCCGTGCCAGCAAGCAGAATCTTGATGAGCAGCAATCCCCGTCGCAAACCCCAAGCCCTGTAGACACTTTCAGACCACGATTTCTCGATTCACAATTTGATAAAAGTGTATTACTTCAGATGCCTGGCCCAAGCAATACGAAAAAGAAGCAGAAGCAAAAGGCAATCCAAGGCGATGTTTCTTCAACGCTGCCGAATGATCTGGACGAAGCAGACGGCTACGTAGAGAGAGTCAACATACTCTGCAAACTGCTTGATATACCCGGTGAGCGTAAATCTCGTAGATCTACGTCGTCAGCACTTGCCTGACGAGTGGTTACTGCACTTTCCACTTTCAGATCTAACAACGAAGAGTGGGCTCAAACTCATTCATAAGGACTTTGAAGCCCTTTATGGTCGTCTGGAGTCGGTCTTTACATCACACAGGAGCAACGACTCTATAGCAAGCAGTGTCATAGCAGTGTACGCAAAATGGAGTGCGGATTCTCTTCTTAGAGATCGCCTCTTTTTCGAGGAAGGTAAGACGTTCATACTCATCCTTCGAACCTTTGTACTTCTCTTCATCAGATGTTCTATCAAAGGTATTACCTCTACTTGATCGCGAGGCCTGCCGACTTGTAGCTCTCCAAGTTCTCTGCGCCATCACACATCACAGCACCCACAGGGTGTGTTCAGAGATGGCCAAGAGGGCAACGAACCCTCTGCTCGACCTCTTGGACAAAGATCCCGACGATAGGCGGACTGCGGAACTCGCAATCACCGTCATCGGTCACTGTGTCACCTCCTTGGCTGGAGGAAAGGACGCCGTCTCAGGTCCAGTCCTCATGCTTTTTGAGGTACCGAGGTTGCTTCGCTCCATCGTCAAACAGATCCGAAAACCATCAGCCTCGCCAATGCTCATCGACCACGCGTTGAACGCTCTTGTTGCTCTTGCGTTGCATTGCAGTCCCGAATTTTCGGCCTATTCTCCCGCACTGAATCTTCTCATCGCGTGCACTCGAAGTCCAGATATCCAGACTCGAGGTGTGGCTGTCAATGGTATCCTTCGTGTGGTTCAATCGAAGAGCGAAATTGATACTGGAATGTACCCGCAGGCTTCTTATGAAGCTGTGGAAAATCCCATGGCTGACCATCTTCTCGACGCCTTGGACGATTACGGGCCAATGATAAAGGGTGAAATCTTCAAGACGGCACTTACACGAAGGAATTTTGTTGAAGCCATGGAGAAAGCCATGGAAGACCAAGACTTGTATGTGTTAGGCCTGAAGATCTCCGACCTAATTTTAAATGTCGAGCTTTCCATTGTCGATGGTATGGTCCGCTGCGAAGACCCAATTACAGGCGAACCGGATGATTACGATTTTGGGTTGCCATTCAGACGATGGCTAGATAGTCTTCCGTTCTGTGCGAACACTTTACGAGCTCGCGCCAGTGGGGACCCTCTGCTATGGGATAAAGCCGATATCATGGACTTGAAATACTTGATACTCAAACGCAGAATGGACGAAGCTCAAAAGCTTGTATCTAAATCCCTCGAACGCAACCCCAACGTCCCATTCTTCTATTACATCAAGTCTCTTGGTTCAAACCAAGCTGACGCGCTTCGTGCTGCGAAGAAAGGTTTGAAGTGCAGAGCCACCGCGAAGTGCGACTATGTACGCTTCGCATTGCTCAACCGAGCATGTGACATTGCCTTTGGCCTGGGGTTGCAATGCCTCCAGACTGCTGGGACTGATAAAGAATGGGATGAAGGAATCGCGTTCATCATGAGCGCTCGGAAGGATGCACTGAAATTTATGGGGACCGCACCGCCAGATGCCAGATGCATGAAGAACGTCACGTTCCAACACTTCTTACTCGAAATCATAATAAGGGGATCGGAGATTAGCATGGACTTCAGAGAGCTGGTTGTGAGTTTCATCCTTAGAAACGTTTCTCTGTTGAATCCATTTCTTTTGGTGTTGTTTTTGAATTAGGATGGGACAACAAGGCTTTCTTTCGCAGATCAATACGCAGCGTACCTTCATGTACCGATTCTTAAAACCCAGAAACGGCTAGCTCGCGAGACGATCATGTCACAAATGCCAGCCGCATCCAAAGAATGGGGGGATGTAGTCGTTGCAATCGCAGACCTGCACAGCTACAAGTCGAAGAAGGAGTCGAGGGCAATCACAGCGGGAGATCCGCGCGGCATCGCCTGGACACTAGGGTTAAAGCAGGGAAATCATTAATTACAATACTTGTTTCCTAATTTACGAAGACAGAAATGAAATGAAATGAAAATAATGACCG